>CABFVX010005309.1:0-52532 GCA_902151425.1 Timema shepardi
CATGTTGATTGATCAACCAGAAGCCGAGATATTTTTGTTTCTGTAAACCCTTAAAATTGCAAAAAATGTAGCGTCTTGTAAAACAAGTATGGCCACTATGCGAAAACCAAAAACAATAAAAATAAATAAATAGTCATTTTGAACTACCAACATGTAAGGGTAGTTTATAAAAAAAAAATAGATTTTTTAAAAACGGTCGAGTAACCATTTATTTATTTTCTGGGCCATTTCATATGGACTGACCCGAAGGCTAACACTGCACAACTGGAGCACAATAATTGACTGTGTAAGCCTACAATTGAACTTTTTTTTGTAGAATGAGGCGATCAACAATCCAGGATCACAGTTAACCAAGACAATATTTCATCTCGGTAAATTTTATTGTACCTAAGACTTGGGCTGATGTATTTTGTCGTCACAATATAAAGAATCTTATAATGTACTGATATAAGTTTTTAATTTTAAAAATAATTTTCTAGCTAACTTCTCTTAAACTAAGTTGTAAATTTAGTTTATTCGTATACCTAAGTGCGCCTTTATTGCACTTTATAAATCCACTTTATTCCCCAGTGGTGACCGTGGTCTTAAACATTGGAATCACATTTAATCTGGTTGCCAATTACACAGATGTTAGGACTAAAATTGTTTGAGGGTTCAAAGTTTATTTATTTGGGTGCACTCAATGTCCAGACTTTGATGTATTTTAATTCTTTACATATCATAAACAATGCTCATACGTACATACATTATGTTCAAGAGCACCTGGTTGAGAACACTATTGTAATTTATTTTTTCTCGTATTTTCTTGGGTCATGTTATTATCAATTTGTATGCATTTAAGTTGAATAAGTACCTTTTTTATTCCATCTAAATTTTTAACAACATGACTAACCTAATACAATATAATATAACCTAATATGTTCCTATAGTTGTGGAATGAGAAAACAGTGTAGGCTTAACATTAACTTTGAACTCCCTTTACTTGAATGGTTGGAAAACCCACATTCCTGGTGAAACAGTGCAACTAAGCCGGAAGGGGTTGCTTTAGGAAGAGGTTATACATTACTTCCCTAGCAGGTAGTTTTAAATTTATGTTCATTTTTAACTTACAGCAAGAGTTTAGTTGTTAAAGGCTTTTCATAGAATACAGATTTTTTTTTCCATTTGTAAAGTGCGTATTGAATTTTGCCATTTGAATTTATTCTGAGTTTTAATTTCTATTTTAGTTTTTTTTTAGAATATAAGTACTAGTTTAGATCTATAATGACATTTTATTGTTTATTTTTATAGAATTGTGTCTTATTACCTTACCTTATTATCTACGCATCTATAGATATTTGATGTGGATATTTTGTACAAATTATACAAATTGTTCGTTGAATCACTTTCTGGAGTGCTCTATTTCTATTTATTATTTGCTATCATCCTACTTTGGTAATTTATTTACTAAGTATCAATTTGTGCCACTATTATATATAACATCTAATTTATTAAAAACAATTTAATCCCTAGATTTTTTAAAAATGAGTATACCAAACGTTTCACCAAATGATATTATCAAGCTTATGCTTGAAGAAAAAAGTAACATTTCAACAAAAGGGGAAATAGCAGTTCCAAGCTGATCCTATTTGGGATATTTTAAGTGAAAAACTACAAAGAAAAATGTTTGGCAAAGCTTTGTACACTGTTGTAAAATGTAATCGATGTGAAATATGGGAAAAGCTAAATATTTCACAAAATCCTCATTCATCTTGCAGTGTTTTGGAAACTTCGAATTAAGGTAAGTGCAATATCTTATTACTTTTCATCTACATGTGTTGTATTTAATAAAAATAGGGAATAACACATAATTTTCTTTGACCAACTAGATCATAGGTCTCAAACTCAGACCCCTGGCAGGCCCACTTTCAAGTTTCGAAAGAACTTAGGGGGCCACATGAATTTCTTACGAGTAAATATTAACTTTACAAAACTAAACCAACGGCTTTGCATTAGAATAGAATATTGTTCCTAATTATCGGTAAATAGTTTAGGTTCTGTCGCATAGCTACTAATTAATACACAGTAAAAATTACTGATTTGCAACCAAAATTCTAGATGAATCAATAACGATATATTTAGATATTTTTATTATGACTGTATATCCACTTTTTAAAATTAATATTGAATTATATAATTTTGTATGCGTATATTTTTAAAATTAACTCAAAAAAACCATTTTAGAAAATGGTTGGATTAAAAAAAAGTACATTCTTAAGTTTTTGGTGTAATTTACGAATATAATATTTTTAATCACGTAAACATAAATCGGTCATTAGTTACATACATTTAGATTTATTACAAGATAAGGGTGACAACTTCCACAGCACCTACTTAAGCCAAGAGAGAGGGGAAGTTTCTCTGTTGAATCCATGCCCCAAGATTCAGTCGTCAGTAATCCTATTGTTCGCTTGACAGAACAAAACTAATAGCCTTGAAACTTGTACAGAGAACCAGTTAGAATATTTCAGATGTACTTGTTTTCTGAGTCTTCAAAAAAAAAAAATCTTTGCAAGCTAGAAAGTGAACCTACATCAACATTATTTAATAAAATATATTATATAAAACATTATGTTTTTCTATGAGGAGTTTTAACATGTAATTTATGAAAACAAGGATTATATCAGCATACTACTTACAAACTAGCTTTTAACTATGACAGACATAACAATTTACTAACGTTAAATTACTGGGTTACCTGGAATCGAAAACGGGACCCTTAGCATATTAAGCACATTTCCTATCGACCTTGCTAAAGTGTCGGTTAGAATATAATGAGAAACGCACTACGTAAAATACGATAAGCCACTTTAAATAAAAGTTTTAAAAAAAATATAGCGATCAAAGAATAGCTGGTGTAAGATAATATTCAATACCAAGATTAGGTTCAATTTGAATGTTTCTCAAAGTGGTCGCTTCTTATGATGACTCTCGACACACAAAGTATTAGATTATTTATATTAAATTTTTATTGACGATTGAATATTTTTCTATAAAATACAATTAATTTTAGGCCTCTTTAATATTTAACTTTTTGGGGTTAGCGTAGCCTTTCGAATTGTTCGTAAACTATATGCTATCAATCAAGTAGACCAGGGTTGGATTAGGCCTCCAAAAGGGAACGGAGCTTTGAATTTTAGAGGGCGTAAAATATTTCGAAAAATCCTATTTTTTTCACCTATTTACTGTAAAATGACTATAGGACGTCTGAAGTGTACAGAATTTTCGTGAAGGTGAATAAACATCTAGCATTTAAGAAACAAATTGTACCAGATATTTTACTATGCTCTTGGCAAAGACTCGAACTATTTGAATACTGCCTGTAATATTTTTACAGTTGTCAGTATTATTGTAAAGCACGTTTTCCATGTTCACCACCTCATTCTACAAAAAAGTTCAATTGTAGGCTTACACAGTCAATTATTGTGCTCCAGTTGTGCAGTAGTTAGCCTTCCCGCTTCGCTCCAATGGACGCACAAGCTTTCTTCCCCTCAGTATGGTACAAGCAATCCGCCCCGCCTTAGCCCGCCCCACAACAACGGACAGCAGACTTAAAATCGTTGTAACAAGCGTAATTTAATGGCACAAAAGCTGGATTTCGGGTACATATGAGCACAAATGGAGCACTAACGAATGACATAAGAAAATTTGGATTTCTAAAATGTGGCGGGCCAACTTGAACATCAAGCTGGCTCGCCACATTAAAATCGTTGTAACAAGCGTAATTTAATAGCACAAAAGCTGATCTTTAGGCACATATTAGCACAAATAGAGCAAAAAGAACTTGCATATTCAAAATCAAGATAGGAATTTTTTTTAAATGTGGCGGGTCAGCTTGAAATCAAGTTGGCCCACTACATTAAAATCATTTTAATTTGAGTAATTTAATAGCACAAATGCTGAGCTTCGGGCACATATGAGCACAAACGTTTCACAAAGGACTGTATGTATTTCAATTAATTTTGAGAAAGTGGCGGGCCAACTTGATGTACGTCTGTAATTGCTAGCGTGTGCTATGTAAACAAAGATGACGTCATATATTGTAAAAAAAACTCATTTGGAAGTTTGTATGCCACGTACTTTATATTACCTCGGGGTACGGGTCAAAATAAAGTTGTACAGGCTTGTGAGGTTAAGGAGACTACAACTTCTAAATTAGAATCTGCACTGAATCAAAAACTAAATAATTTGTCATAGGAAGATAAAAACATTTTGAAGCCTATTTTACGAGAGTTTAAGAATATCTTTAGGGAAAGAGATACTTTACCTGCTACCCATTTACTACACCATCGAATACATACCTGAGATGCGAGGCCTATATCACAGAAACCATACAGAATACCTTATTACCAAAGAGCCCTAGTTCAAGATATGGTTGAGAACCAGTTAAAGTCCGGATTTATCAAACCCAGTGAAATACATGATCCACCATGGAGCTCTCCTATAATGATTGTAAAAAAAAGAAGTCTACAACAGGACAGCCAGAATTCCGATTTTGTGTTGACTATACACGTTTAAATGCAGTAACTACCCCAGACCATCGTCCCCTACCTAATTTAGTGGAAACGATTGAAAACATGTCTAAATGTAAAGTATTTTCATGCCTGGACATGACAAGCGGATACACACAACTATGTGTTCATCCCGAAGACCAAGCAAGAACGTCTTTTATAACTACAACAAGGGTGTACAAATGTGTTAGAATGCTCTTTGATCTCAGAAATGCCCCGGCTATGTTCCAAAGACTGATTAATGGTATATTGTATGGGTTAACACCTACTCAAACACTAATTTAACTAGATGACATAATAATATTTAGCAAGGACATGGTAGAATATGCTGAAAGACTGTGGGCAGTTTTGAATCGGTTGCACCAGGTCAATTTATCCTTAAATACTGATAAATGCCACTTCGCGGCTTCTCAGGCACATTACCTAGGTCATTATATAAGTCATGAAGGACTAAAATATGATCATCAGTTAGTTGAAGCCATCCAAAACTACGCCATTCCGAAAAACGTCAAAGAACTTCTATCATTTTTAGGGTTGTCAAACTTTTATCGTAGGTTCATTGAAAACTATGCCAGGAAAGCTTAGCCCCTAACTAAACTACTAATAAAGGGAGTAAAGTTCGAGTGGACCCAGAATGCAGTGGCGCTATGGAAGCTTTAAAAACGCATTGACTTCATCTCAGGTATTAATTCTCCCTGATTTTGAAAAACTATTTATCTTGTCTACAGATGCTAGCAACTATGCACTTGGTTGTGTATTATCCCAAGAGGTTGAAGGTAAAGAACACCCTGTTGCTTTGGCATTCCGCCAACTGAGCCGAGCAGAAATTAATTATAGCACCACGGAAAAAGAGCTTCTAGGTGTCTTGTGGATTGTCAATAAATTCCGTTGCTACCTACTGGGCAAACCCTTTAAAATAATGACGGATGATGCCGCTATTAAGTGGTTATTAGGTCTATAAGACCCTAGCGGTCGTTTAGTGAGATGTAGTTTACGTCTTAGTGAATATGTATAAACGGTGTGTCTTCGACCAGGAAAATTCAATGGAAATGCTGACGGTCTAAGTAGAAAAATGGGAACCATCGAACTCAGTACCCAAGAGGACCCAACGAAGCAGCAATCTCAAGATCCTGATTGTCAAATTTGGAGAAACAACCCAAGTTTCCAGGAAGTTAATGGCTTACTTTTTCGAGAAACGAGGTACGGAAAGCGCATTGTGATACCTGAGTCAAAACGTGACGACGTGTTAAAAGAATATCATGACTCAGTTTTAGCCAGTCACAGTGGTATAAGAACTACGAACTATCGGTGGCACTAAAGTACTGGTGGCAAAAGTGATGTCACGATGTAGATAACTACGTCCAATGATGTATCTTATGCAATCAGAGAAACAAATATGGAAAAATAAAAGCATCACTACAAGAACTAACCGAAACAAACACTCCGTTTGAAAGTATTGGTTTAGATATAGTCGGTCCCTTACCAAAAGACAGATACAACAATATGTATATTTTAACGATGATTGACCATTTTTCTAGGTATCTAATGATGATATCTATACCTGATCAGAGTGCAGAGAGAATAGCGAGGATGTTTATTTTACACTGGGTGTCTAAGTTTGGGACCCCCTTATTTCTTATCAGTGACCAGGGTTCAAACATCATGTCAGAACTAATGGTGCAAGTTTGCAAATTCCTCAATGTCACTAAACATAGAACTACCCCAGCACACCCAAAGGGAAATGGCCGCGTTGAACGAGTACACCAAACAATTCAGCCTATAACACCAAGCTACATTCTATCACAAAAATGACTTCATATGAAATTGTTTATGGGTTACTGATGATGACCCCGTTTGATTCAGTGACGCTTCCACTGAACTCAAACGAACACGTGAGTGATCTTGCTGAAACACTGCAAGGTGTGTGGAAAATCGTCAAGAAAAGAAATAATCTAGCGTTTCAACAACAGGCAGCTCAGTATAATAAGAAGAGTGTAGTGTCCAAATACAGAGTTGGGGACTTAGTGTACAGTAGCCCCATGGCTTCTTTGGTGCTGAGTGACAGCTTTAAAACGTTACCAGACCAAATTATGTATCCCTACGCCAAACCAGATGATCTTCAAATAACAAGTATTTAGCAGCTGTCACCTTTGAAAGTCAAAATTTATGTATATACCTAAATGTTGACTGTCAGAAGTCATCCGTGAGCTATCAGTCAGCACCAAAGAAGCCACGGGGCTACTGTATCTTTCTAATCCAGTTCTAAAATGTGGTCAAATAAAGAAATTCCAACTCCAGTATAAGGTACCATATTTAGTGTTAGAAGTGTTGTCACCGGTAACCATTAAGGTATGGCTGCCCTTTTGCACTGTTATTGTTCACACAAATGGGATTAAGCCATATTTGGGTAAGTTATTCCCTGTACCTTGTAACAGCGACGCTGAAATTTGGTCGAGAGGTCATCAGAGAAAGACGCCACTGGTTCCCGAGGACGCCAGTAAGGCACGTGGTGGCCCTAGCAGCGGTTCGGGGTTCGATGCCAGCCGACCACGACCAGTCACGCGGGAGAGCCAGCCTGNCGGAGAACCCCTCCCATTTTTATAACCTCAGAAGGCGCAAGTAAAATGTTCGCTTTAGTGTTTTATTTTTGTGTATTTTCCAATGCGTTAAGTGAAGCATCGAAAATAAGTGAATCACCTAATGGAGGGATGTTTGAAAAAAAGTAATCATAGATTTATCTGATAACATTTTTTAAGAAGTAGTAGATTTTTACTTGATGAGTTAAATATAGAAAACACTAAACTGTTTAACTTGGTAAATAAAACTTATATTTATATAAATGTATATGTATAAACATATATTTATTTATACCGGCTCTCCTGAATTTATCTTAAAGACTATGGCTAAACGTAATATTGTTGCAAGGTTGGATCCAAAGCATTTGTCTGAGAGGGAAACTCTTTTATCCGCTTCACGGATGGGTTTACGTTTTTGAGCACCACCATTTTAGGCCCTGTGTTGTATAGGGCTGTATGATATTGTAATTTTGTCAAATCTTATGTTATAAGATTATACCTCGTGTTATTAATGGGAAGTTATTTACTCTTGTTAAACATACGAGATTTATTCTTTTTTGGTCAAATCAGAGGCTGCTAGTCAGCGTACTTATTCTTTTAACTCTAGTTGAAATGTTTAACATTAGTTTTCTTAACTATAACGAATTTTTCTATTTTTGTTCTATAACACCCATTTATGGCTGTTAAGGTATTCTTTATCTATAACATTTTGTCTATTACTCTGATAAATTGAGAGTCGCCGATGGCGACTAGCTAAAATCTTTTTGATATTACCATAGTTTAGGGTTTACCATTGCCATATTTCATTGTTATTGTTATCCATACCAGATTTGTGTGAAGGTCAATTTAACCGTAATTGTTTAACGTGTTTGTTTGGCCATTTATGAAATCAGGGAGGCGTTCCGTATTTGTATTGTGTTATTATTACTCTTCGGCCATTGTGTATGGATACAGAGCCTAACTCTGGGCATGCCTCACTCTCTCATAGAGCCTTCTTGTCATTTTGTTGAATAAAGATAAAACTCTCTTGTAGCCTACCTGTCTGTTGTTTATGGGTATATGAATACATACATAGGGGGGTTGGGGGAATTACAATGAACTCTATCTATTTTTGAAGAGAAGTTCCAGTTTAAACGGTCCAAGAACAGTTAAAGATTTGTTAAAACATTTTTTACGTCGTACAAGTACAAATGATTGGATTTTTTCAGTAAATAAACCTCTTGAGGTGACACTTATATGCAGTACTACTTTAGACAGTATGCCTCCATATACTTTGAAATTTGAGAATAGTGGTGTCATATTAAATGCTAGTAACTGTGGCGTGATTAGTAGATATTTCAAGGTATTAGCTTCAGTTCATGGTACATAATAATAAATTACCCCTAATATATATTCTAAATTTAAGTTTCCTTAAATTTGGAATAAAATTTAAATATTTATAAAAAGGTTAATTTTTCCAGGGAATTAGTGAACGAGTGATGCCTTTGCTAAGCAATCGATTGATCCAGTTGACTTTAATCAATTTGTAGAGAAAATTAGAGCCCATAGCTTAAATGAACATCCTAAGCGTTTGTCTATAATTTTAGGCTCAACTATCACCCCTTTGGTATGGTTTATTATTGTAGCTGTAGTAGTCTTTAGTTTTAAAGGGTCATTGGTTAAATGTTTTAGTAGGCCTGCTCCTACCATTGTACCCTCAATACCTACGCAGGCACAATCTATTGTTGTTACCTTGCCAGACTTATCTAGTAACTAGTGTTAAGTGTAATAACCACCTAAGTCAAATAAGTGTCACATAAGTAGGTTAAGTATGTTGTTTACCTATGACGTCATGAAACCTAAAGATAGGATTTCTCATGTTAGTTAATTTACCATCTATTCAGTGAGTTGTAAGGATATACAATTGAATCTAAAGCAAAAATTCTTAAAAATAGTTCTACAGTTTCACACAGTTATTATTTTTACCTTGAACTAGTTTTTTTGAAACCGTATTGTGTACAAATCATCTAAAACATAAGTTGTTAGGCTTAGTCAAATAATGACCTGTAAGCATCTTCCTACCAGGATTTAGATAAAAAAAAAATCCGTGGTAACAAATGTCTATCTAGATTAGAAAACAAAAATGAGGTAATTTTAAAAAGCAAGTCAATGTTTTCAAGGTGAAAATAGCACAATGATTGTGTAAACTTGTCAGAAGAAGAGGGTGAATGCTATAAGTTGATAAACAAGAAGCTATGAAGGATAAACTGCTCATTTGCTTCCCTCTATTTCTGTTTCGTATTTTGGCATCCAAGTGTGATAGCGCTTATCAAAGTGCTAGGTGAGTCAAGTTAAGATTCAACCCGCTTCACAAAATATCTTCAAAATCTCCAAGTAGGCAACATCGTTAAGACAAAATAAACAAAGGGAATGCTTGGAATACATTTTTTAATAATGTCTTCTAGAACTTTGAGGGGGTGGGAGTAGATGAAAAATGAAATTAAACTGGTTATTAAGCTATTTTCTTTTGTAGAGGAGCCTATTTTTAACTAAATTTTGTTCTGAAACAACACAAGGTATCAATTTGAAACTGCAGTAAAGTGTCGTTCGTGTGAACGGATGCAAATAACGATGACAAAATCACGTCCGTACCGAAACCTAGCCCTCGTTTTTAACATAGACCCTTTCTCCATTGATTGAGTTGGGTCTGTTCGAGGCTCTAGCGTTGGTCATCCATAGCTTTTCTTTGAATCTTTTTATATCACTTTAGTTTGCTTTTTGGTGGATTACATTTGTAGCAAACTTTATATTAAGTTTAGTTTTCACTAAAGATGCAAAAATCTTTTGAGATATTAAAAAAACAGCGTCAAAAGTATAAAATATCAAAACAGTTTCAAAAACTTTGCTAAAAAGACAGAGAATTTATATTTATATAATTTACGTTAATTAGTGAATATATGTACTATATTATGGCCACGTTATAGATATAATAAAAAAAGATTGAGGTCTCTAAAAAAAATTTTGGACTGTAGGTTTGTACAAAACTTCTGAAATGTCCTTGGAATTTACTATAAACCTCATGGTTTGGACAAGCAATAAAGATGAATAGGTGTTTTATCGTCTAAGAATGACGACTAGTAAATCTATATTTTTAAAAGTAAAGCAACAATCAAATTAATCTGCTTGGTTTTTACTAGACCACCTCTGTGGTTTAGTTATTAGAGTTCCTGGCTAAAGATTCACAGGTCCCAAGTTCGATCCCTAACGCTTTCAGATTTTTCTGTGAAGCGGGGGGCCTGGAAGGGGTCCAAACTCAACCTAGTGAGGACAAATGAGGAGTTTCTTGAATAAAGAAGTAGCGGCTTCGGTCTAGAAATCTAATATGGTTGGCCGGAGGGTTCGCTGTGAGGACAACATGACATACTACCCACAAATGTTGTCATTATCTTCACTAACATGCTGCGTCTGGTTGGTCGGTGTAGCTCGCTTGCGGTGTGACGTCGTAGAGTTACTAAACTAGCTTCTCAAATACGCACGTTAGGTTTTTGTTTTTAATTGTGGTCAGGATGTTCAACTGAGTGTCAAAAAGGCTATGAGTACAGCTTTACCATCTTCGTAGTTGAATAGTTGGTGAGCATCCCTGGTTCCATCCTGCCCGTTTTCATGGCTGAGTAGCTATAGAACAGTGGGTCTCATTTACTTATCACCAACACCCACAATTATATATTTTTTTAATGAACCATTTGAGAAGTTGTAAACATTTAATTTGGTAAATTTACATATAATCAAAACGAAAACTAAGTACCCCCTAATACTATTTTTTTTAAAGATTTATAAAAGTTTATACATAAATTATGGGTAGCAAATGGGTAGTAAGACACAGTGGTAAAAATGTATATATATATATATATGTATCAATTATAAATAAAATCTTACTTTTAAAGTAATAATTTAGTTATCAATAAATTAACGAGAAAAGTGAGGGTGATGTATTTCAGCAGTTTGTTTAAAATCTAGAGTATAGGATGTATTTGCTTATCTTAGATGGTTTTCAACATGAGCAACAGTTAACCTGTTCCGACCAATATTTTTTATATTGTTCATATCAGGGAATTCTGATTCACATTCATTTGTAGACCAACCCAAACACAAGAAAAAAAATAGAAAAGCAAGTTTCTTACAATTTGTGAATTTAGTCGTAAATTTAGTCCAAAAACTACACATTTACACTACGCATTTAATTAGTCCCCTTGGGCCAGACGGACATCCTTCTTAGGTCGCATTTTTCCCGTGGGCCTGCTATTGAGAACCAGTGCTATATAGTCTTAAGGGTCTATTCGACTCTGTTCTCAAACCAGGGCACCAATAATATGAAATGTATTTAGTTTTATATTGGATCAATTTGAAGTATGCACTACTTCCAGCTACGGTTATTCATTAATGTTTGGTTTTGCTACCGTAGGCTATGTTCCTAGTTCCAATTATGATATAACAATCTGTTTATAAATTGAAAGTTGTGTTTAGTAATAATTCATTTTACAAACTATTTGGAAATATTTATTAACTGTGGTCAATTTAGTTGGTAAAATATTTATATTTATAAAGGCAAGTTAATTTCGCATTGATTATAACTAATCCGTCTAGCCTACTTTTTAATTTATATATTTTTCAATATATTTTAGTCACCTTCAATAATATAAACATTTATAACACATACATATTTAACTTCCTATAAACAATAATCATATATAAGAATTAACCATTGAAGATATGTAAAGTATTAATTAAAAATGGCTTTAATGCATGTATGTTAAATAATTAATAAATTGTCAAAACATTCATAAAAATAAATATATGTGTTTGTGCACTATAGTACATATAAAATGGATTCCTTCTATTTTTGTTTTTAGTTTTCTCACAGTGCTCTAATAAGAAATCGGAGCGTCTTCAATTCCTCTTTCAACACATAGACACACATACACGAACTCCTCCAGGATCCAACAAACTCAAGCGCTCAACTTATTTCCTCTGGGTATTCCTGTTATCATTTGTCGAGATGAAACAAGGTAAATGTTTTAAATTGTCTTAGTTTAAGAGTTTCAGTGGGACCATCCATTGCATTAACTTTATTTCAGCTTGGTCGCGAATAAAATACATACTTTTCTTTGTTTTTTCCTTAAATGGAAACAAGAGAAATATAGAATGTACTCTATATTAATTCATAATGCAATTACTATTACATCTAGAATAAAGTTTATACTTTTTTTATAATAATATAACGTGATGTTAGCTTGTACTCAATAGAACAGCACATCTACACTAATATTATAAAGAGGAAAGATTTGATATTTTGTTTTTTTGTTTGTAATGGCTAAACTCAAAAACTACTGGACCTATTTTAAAAATTCTTTCACCAATATAAAGCTACATTATCAACGAGTAACATAGGCTATATTTTATTTTGAAAATTTGATTTATTCCTAATAAAAATTTCGATTGTCACTCATATTTTATGGCAGAGTCTATGATGATTCTTCAATATGTGTGTTGAAAATAATAATGAGGGGAGGGGGGAGGGTCTAGTTATCTCATAACGTAGAAATTACCCAATTAAATGAAAGGACCAGTGATGCCTGTGCTTGGGTGTGGTCTAACACAATAACAAAGAAGAAGTACATTTCTTGGCAGTACTAAAACCTCTAATGGATATTAAATTTCTTTTGTTTTTGTAACTCATAGAAACGTTGTTGATATTATTGTTTGTTGTTTTTTATATAAGAAAAGTGTTTGTGTTGTTATGAAGAACTGGCTATTGTGCATAAATAGGACTATTTTATTGGAGTGTGTATTGCTGTGGATGATATTGATGGTGAGAATAAATGACTTACAATTATTGTTGTGCTATGAACCAATAGAGTTGTAACATTTTATTATCCGTTAAACCCGTTAGTGGCGAGTTCAGGTACCCAGAGGCCCGAGGTTAAGTCCGGGTTGTTTCTGCACTGGCGCCAGCCGGGCAGGCATATAAATATGTGTGGAAACAGGGATGTGGGCTTATCTGAAGGTTTGAGGGAGCAGTGAGGGGGAGAGAACCCTTACATAAAAAAAAATTACTGCGTCCTACTATCCATCGGGGGATATTCACATTTATCCATGCAAATGGGGTAGGTATAAAGAAGTTATTCTATTAAATTATTATTATTATTATTATTATTATTATTAGCACCACGTCTTACTATACGTTCGGGTTATAATCACTTATTATATTAAAGGAAATGCAAGTGAATATTTAAGGAGAAAGAGGTTGAAATATATTATATGTAGTATAGAGAGATTGTGACAACACTGAGGGAAAACCGCCCTAAATACATACAAACTACCCTCCACCTGGAAATCAAACTAGACAATCATGACACATAATATGCGCGACCACTGATGTGTTGGGTGGACCTATGTAAAAATAGTGCATAAGTTCATTTAATAAAGCATAGTTTTGTACTTTGCTCTACGTCTAACTACTTTCTTGTCCGAGCTTTCTGTATACTTACACCAGTGGAGTAGGGATGAGGAAGGTACAATTTAGATTAAATGTACCTGAATCCACGTGGAGAGACCATTCCGGGTATCTCACCTTTATTTTCATGCCAGGAATTTAAGTCCCAACCTACCCATACCTGGTAAACCAGACTAGATGAAAGTGATACAAGTGGTTTCGTGACCCCCAGATTGTAGTAAGGAAAAAAATAGAGACTGCTTAGTCTTCTAGACAGGTTTGTATATTGATAACTGATAAATATACAAACTATCCATAATGTAACCATTATAAATGACACGTGAAATTTAAAAGTTCATTTCAATGTCGTTCAACCAAAAGATTAGTCTCGAAACAAGAAATGTATCGAAGTGCAAACTTTCTGTAGTATTAATGGGAGAACGTCACATTTGGCATTTGTTTAAAGGTTTTCTATTTCAAAATAATTATTTTTCAATGTTTTTGTGATTTATAAAATATGGTAAAATGGTTTCACTAGTCTCAATTCAATTTAAAAAAAAAAAAGTAGAATAGAGAAAACCGTACCACGATGCCGTGTCTTGTTCGAAATGGAATACCACCTACATTGGATGTTATCTGGGTTGTGAGACACACTCTTACTAGTAAGCCAGTGTACTAAAGTTCCGTTTACAACTTACTGGTTTTACATCCTCGCCTCCAGGCGACTGCTGGCAAAGCTCCTATTATTCTTTTTCTTTTCTCTATATTCGTGTACAGAAGTCAGAATCATTTTGTTGAATACTTCACTCCAAAGAACAAAATAAAATAAAATAAAACATTGTTTTTTCGTGAGGAACTAGTTTATGCCATTTTACTATTATCTATTTATATTCGGATACAAAAATGTGGCGTATGTTTCATCGTAGCTAGCTTTGAAAGGCAAACATTTACAAAGAAACACTTTACGAATTGAAAATTCAAAAAAGAACTACCTCAGATTCTATCAAAGGAATGAATTTCATTATTTTTTAAATGTATTTAATATTTTATATAGTTGTCATCTTTGATAATTTTAAAATGTTAAAAACTGTTGCTATCCAAGCCAACTCAATTTTTTGGCCCATTCGAGCTGGGAATGTACTATTACAGAATGTACAATTTTAAGGGGATATATTTTTTACTTCAAACGTCACGTCAATGTTGAAAACATATTTACATCGACTATTTTTCACTTCGCTTTGAAACGTCAAAATGGATTTTGTATACGAAGGTGTGGCTTTGTGTGTGTGTGTTTACATTCATTCCTGCTTTCGTGTTTATAACAAGCTTTGTACGTGGGAAGTTTGATAAACCAAAATAACACTATTTAAAACATAAAAACACATGCAATGTTGGAAAAAAGCTAGCTCATCATACATCAGGCATTATTAAAACGTAGCTGTGGTTTTTTGTGCTGGCCGAGTTTTATTATTCCTTGGTACCATTTGAATTGTTTATATTAATAAGACCCGAAATCATGGGCCCGCGTTTTAAATGGCGAGATTATTTGGCCTGGTTTGCCGGTGATGGGTAGATTAAGGAGAATCCTGGCCAGTTGTACTCGGGAACTTTTTTCTACTTTCGCTCTACGAATATATGGGCAAAATTCCTTCCATGTTAGCGTAATTAATGTACGGATAGCCTGCTACAGTGGACGCTTGGTCTAAGGTGTCACTTTCGCAATGGACCAGACTGCCAATAATAAGGAGATTAAGGTTAAAATACCGGTCGAGTGTAATGAGGGTGGGTTTTCCCAAATATTCTCCACTCACTCTCTCTCTCTCTCTCTAAGGAAATCTGGGTACACTCCCTCTAAATTAAATCTCACTCATCCATAACTCATTAGCGTAATTAGTATATATACGTATAAGCTGAAAAAGTAGTAAGATGTGGTGCAAAAAAAAAAGAAGAAGAAAAGAAAAAGGTAATGAAACGCGGTGAGTAAGCCAACACTAATGGAGAAAGGAGATGAGGAAGGTATAAATCAGTGTAAATGTACCCGTATAGCACGGAAATCGTGAGGAGGGATATACACGTACTCATTTGGGATTTGAACCCTGTCTTTCAGTTGTTAACGAGTACAAATAAGATTGTAAAATCGTTGCTCTTGATGCGTGTAGTTTTATATAAAATGACAAATATCACTCAAGTAATTTAAGCGGAAATTACATATATAAGAGTGCTGATGACATGTTATGCTCAGCTACCAAAGTAAAAAACAAGCATCAATGGGAATGCATACAAGGGTATATCTCGTCGTGTCTGATTTTTGGGAAGGGGAAGTGGGGGTTTGAATTACAACCAGTTGTATTATATAGTTTTATTTATAGAAAGTTTTTCACTCCCCTTCCATAAAATATTGGGTTATTTCCTTCAAATTCTAACGTCCTTATGTCTAATTAGATACCAGAGACCAGTAGTCAAAAAAGAATGCAAAAAAGTTTACTTTTTTACCAGATAGATATTTGTATTCTCACCACTATCCAGTTATACATACTATTATTAAATTATAATGTATTTAAAAAAAATTAGCATTTAAGGTAGGCGTGTAGAGGAAGTGAGAAAATATTAGTGGTTTTGCAGTTTTTACATACACACTTTATTTCACCAAAATAAAGCAAATGTTGCTCCAATAATGTATAAACATATAATTTAGTTTCTTCCCATGGTGATATCAACAGTTGTTGAATATATCTAATGAGAATAGCGATAATGAAAAACATTAAATGAAGAGAAAATGTTATCATTAAATCCCAGGACAGGCTTGACAGATATTCAAGCACTGTTAATAAAGTATCAACATATGAAAAAAAATTAAACCCTTTACATCTACTGGAGAAATATTTTTTATTGGCTTTGGCCAGAAAAAAATTTTACTTAAAAAATTCAAAAAGACTGCGCTTTCTCGCGTGCCTCACACTTCCACATAAATGATCACCAATAAAATAACGTGCTTTTTATTCTGATAAACTAACATTTTTAGACATCTAAATTATAGTATTTTATGTGCTCGGGGACTAAAAAGATGAGTTTAACAATCATTATTTTCATCTTGATGTATTAAATAGCTAATATATTTGTTAAGTAAGTACGGTTATAGTCGCAACTAAATATTATATCAATTTCTTTTAAATTAAAAAATGACACCTGTACACCTGTTTGAACCCTCATACACATCTAAAAGGTTTTGTGAATTTCGTTTAAACCTGATTATATATATTATATGGTCATACATCGAGAGGAAACTGTGATTTTTATTTTATAACTACCCGCATAGGGGGCGTAGTTGGCTGGCGCGCTTGTCGTGTTGAAGTTCGACTGCTGAGAACGGGCATATCGAGGTTCGAATCTAGGTCGGGTGAACTGGGGGCGGTTTTTCCTAAATGGTTTTCCACTCTCCCTCCACGCAAATGCGGGTTCACTTCCTCTAATTCAATCTTCCCAATTCCTAATCCATTAGCGTAATTAGTACTTAAAGCGTATAACCTGAAAGGTAGTAAGACGCGGTGCTAAATATTATTATTTTATAACTAAAATTAAGGTTTCATATTCTGAAAAATGACACCTGGACACGAGAGTCGAACCCGGGACCTTCGAATTAGTACGTCAATGCTCTTACCAATGAGCTATCCAGGATTCGTCCCATGCCCATGGTCATTCTTCACTCTTCACTCATAGTTTAAGGCAGAGTCTATGATGGACGTGTGGAAGACATCAGCTTATAAATATGTGATTATATAAGATCACAGCCATCAGACAACACAGCCACCCGCGAATCGGTAATTGGCATAAATAAAATAAATAAAGGGTGACCTGGTGGTCTAAGGGTATGGTGTCCGACTTCTGTGCTGGCGGCCGGGGTTCAATCCTCGGTCCCGGCACAGATTTATCTGATTACCAAACCCTTCCTTCACCTCTGACAAGAAATCTTGTGAATGTGGGGAATGCCAGGCCTCCACCGTGGTTCGGATTCCACGTTAAACTGTAGGTCCTTCATTTCATCTCACAATCACCCTACCATTACACATTAGCGTAAGTGCGTACAACCCGAATGGGTAGTAAGACGCGGTGCTAATAATAATAATAAAATAAATAAATGATAGCTTCTGCTATTTGATTCATTAATATGTGCAATCCCGTACAATTATAATATAATTGTCAAATGGCTGCAATAACATAAGCCAATTACCGAATCGCGGGTGGCTGCGTTGTCTGATGGCTGTGATCTTATATAATCACATACTTATAAGCTGATGACTTCCGCACGTCCATCATAGACTCTGCCTTAAACTATGAGTGAAGAGTGAAGAATGACCATGAGCACGGGACAATTCCTGGATAGCTCAGTGGTGAGAGCATTGGCGTACTAATTCGAAGGTACCGGGTTCGATACAAGTGTCCAGGTATCATTTTTAAATTTTCAGAATATGATATCTAAATGGTGTTATCCTCGCTAAAATGCATAAATGATAGCTTCGGATGTTTGATTAATTAAAATTAAAGTTATTTTATAAAAAAATAACTTTAGAAGTTGATAAAAAAATTTGAGTGTTTTATTTAAAATAACGAGTGTATTAAATGATAAAATTAATATGCTCTTTGTTTGGAGTAAAAGACTGATATTTGAATAATTGAAATTTTCCATAATGGTCTTAAATGTTTTGTTTGAAATAGGTATCTGAAGAATATTTTAAATGATAAATAGCACCATGCACTATTGTTTTGGAGAAAATTTATTTTAGCATTGTTTACGGATACATTTTGTTTGTTTAAAACATTAATAAATTGATACATTATTTCGATTGTGTAGAACTATTAATTTAGTACTTGCTAGTCGTACCTAGGCAAAAATTACCTAAATCAACTTCTATACTTTTTAAATCACAGAATTTGTTGTAAATCCCATAGACAGTTAAGATATTTTGTGATTTTTGTAAAACATTTCAGCTCAATAGTGTTTTAGAGGCTTCAACCATTTATATAAGACTTCAGGAATCCGGTCATAATATCGCACGTACAGTACATGATTAACGTAATTTATGTAAAAAAAACTCTTAATGGGTAGGGAGTAAAATGGTGTAAATGGGTTACTCTAGCGATATACTAGATTGCCAATGACCGGAAGATCAGGGTTCCAATCACGGTCAGATGTAATGTGGATATTTTTTACTAAATGGTTTTCCACTCTCCCTCTATGCACACGCGAGTACACTTGATCTAAATCCAGCCTCCATCACACCTAAAAAATTAGCGTGATGATTAAATTAGCGTAAAGCCCGAAAGAATAGTGAAATGCCCCTTTACGCTTTAACGCTCCGAGGAGAGGATGACAACGAATATTGAACATTTATTCTTAAAATGAATTTATTACCTTTTTTGCTAAGTTTCAAATAGAGATATAACATAACTATGGTTTTACACCTAAGGGCCGCCTCTATGGTCTACTGGTTAGAGTTCCTGGATATAGATGTATAGGCCCCGAGCTCGAACCCTAGCGCTTTCATATTCTTATGTGAAGCAGTGGTTCTGGAAAGAGGTGAGACTCATCCTCGTGAGAACAAATGAGGAGCTAATTGAATTTAAAAATAGCAGCTTCAGTCTAGAAAACTGAGATTAACTGCTGAAAGTTTAGTTGTGTTGACCGGTGGTCATGCCACTTGGTCAGTATAACCCAGTAGTGGGCTGAAGCTATGTATTTTTATTTTTTAAATCTAAGATCTGAGTCATTTTTCTAATCCTTCAATCATGGTGTAGAATAATCTCGCTGAGCTAAAGTATTTATATTTATAGGGTTACAAACTTATTCTAAGCTTGTCTAGAACGTTGTACACTCCTTTTATCCTGAAAAAATAGCAAGCTTATAATAAGGATTATACTAGTGTTTAGCCATAGTGTAAAGCGTCAAATAATACAGTCAGCTTACAGGGTGAACGTTGTGTACAACTTTATCTCAATTAATAAAATGAAGAGTTTGTTTGTCAGATTGTCATGAGAATTGTTTAATATCTATCGCAGGAAGTGGGCTGAAATTTAAAAATTGGTAAGCTCTATGCACGAGCATGTGCACCTCGAAGCTGGAATTCTATTTTTTATATTTTTTATTTGTTAAAGACGGTATCGGAAGGAATAAAATGAATAGATTGGTTTTTGATGTTTGTTTCAAGCAAAGAAAAGCATTGCCTGGGATGATCACGTAATTTATTGTGTTATTACTCTGTGAAACGCTGGGTAATTTTCTTAATATACTATAAAATACTTTAGCTTCTAAATCTGCCTAGGCTATCCGATCACTTAATAGCAACGTTAAAATATTTCACTCGATGGGGATTTAAGCGTAGAACTTACAACGTTTATCATTATGAGTTCAACCTTGACATTTTAAGACGGTGAGGTTGTATTAATAGCCAACTTAAACATTAATCTCATTATATACATAAAATTAAAATATTTGTGCAACGTGTCATATAGTTATAATAATTATATAGCTGTAAATAAACATAATTGTTTTTGAGTCTATCATTATAGTCTACTATTTACCTTTTTTGTATCTTCACACAAGTTTTTTTTAATGTGTTCGATGTCAAATTTCCCTTACACCCTTTGCTAAAGAGTGCATAAAGTGATTTAAACGTATTTTATTACAAAATTGACTCGATTGTCATAAGGGAAAGTCAACATTCCCTCGTAATTAGCGCTGTTTACTGTCTCATTGATTATATATGGAAATATTAGCTTTTGGACTAATCACGTGTAGGTCTAGACGAACGAGCTTAAGTTAAATCGTGACATGAGGTTTTTCTTAACCAGTAACATATCATTTGTTGCTTTGAGAGTTGATGAATAGCCCATTAGCACGCCACTGGTCTATTGACTGTCAACATCATAAAAACAGGACATGCAACATAGTCTCGTAATTAACACCCAATTATTATTATATTTTACAGCACCCTCCGGGATATCCGAAGCTAGTTTACACCAATGAGGCGGGAGATGAGGGAGTCAGAACCACGAGTTAAGTTAATTCACATTTGTGTATAGGGAGAGTAAGAAACAATTGAGAAAAAACAATCAATAGTGAGCTTGGTTGGAATTCAAACTCTGACCTTCCCAAAGTTAGCAAACCAGATTATGCGAGCTTTATGTTTAGTCAACGTGCCCACAGATGAGTGTGACTACATGGTTTACAAATAAAGAAAACCGTTACTCCTGCCACCCGCCTCGGTAGCCACATGATCTAAGGCGCCTCTCTCGCAGTAGATTAGACTACCGATGATGGGGAGATCAAGGTTCGAATCTTGGTTGGGCGTACTGAGGGTGGTTTCCAAAATGTTTTTCCATTCTCCTACACAAACTCTGGCACACTTACTCTAAATATAACCTTTATCATCCATAAAACCATTAGTGTAATTATTACATAGGCATATAACCTGAACAGGTAGTAAGACGTGGTGCTAAAAAAAATACTCCTATTTTCCCTTCCCATGTTCAGTGGTTAAGTTTGTCAGGATCATACGGACTCCGTTATTGGTTGCACAAATATTTACCAAAATATTCGCTAAGGATATGTCTACATCCATCTACCCTACAATTTGTAACACTAAGCACCATTAAGATCTAATTAATAACAATTACATCCAGCCCCGGGGAAAATGGACGCTATTGTACGGAACTGCTAGTAACTCGCTCATATGAAGCTGACGATTTATGTAAGTTCACCATAGACTCTACCTTAAAATCATAGTGAATAAATGACCCCGGGAGAAGAACGACTTATGGATAGCTCATTTGGTAAGAGAATTGGCATACTAAACCAAAGGTCCCAGGTTCTAGTTCTGTGTCCAGGTGTCATATTCCTATTTAAAAAGATAAGATATTGAGATGCGTTTATAAACGTACTTAATGAATATAATAGTTTGGTTATTTAACCCATCATGCTAGTAGTTCTATTTCTATAAATCTGAGTGCATTTTGGCAGTCCAATATTTTGACCATATTATTTAAAATACTAGCAGAAGTACCCGGGGCTGCCCTGCCTAGCTACGCCCTGGAAACGCTTTTATTTTCTTGAAACATATATAAATACTTTTCATTTTATGTCTTCTGATTCAGTTTTTAATTAATTAAAAGTAATCTAATCCAAATTTTAAAAGTCAGGCTTCGAGAAGTTCGTGCACAGGGGCTGCTAATGTTTAAATTTCAGACCTTTGAGTGCAGTAGATATCAAGCAATGCTCATGGCAGATATATATACTCTTCATTTTATGAATATGGGTTCATAATGAAAGTAGTAACCAAATAATAATTATAATAACAGATCTCTAAAATGTAACCTCTAATTTAATTCAAGTGTATCAAAAACTGATGTGCTATGGTAGTCTACGTTATCAGTCCTGATATTTTCTCATGTTCAGGTTTTAATTTTACCTTTGATTTGTTGTAATGTATATTATCTAAGAGTAATACGTTTGGTTTTGATTTTGCATCGCGTCTTTCTTGCCTTAAAATCTTGTTACGTGTCATCTACAGGTGAATGACAAATTTACTCATACTGAGTGAGCCACCGTGGGCAATTCAATAACCCAACCCGGGATAGTGTCACTGGAGCTTAGGAGAAACTTATGTTAAATATAGATTATTTTTGTAAATAGCAATTAGATTAATATATCCACGTTTTCCAAACTGTTAGATATTATATTTTGTATTTTGATCTAATGTTAAGTTTTAGTTTATAGTGTAATAATTTATACTTACATGGTATTTTATATTCTCTTCATTAACTTTCAAGGATAGTGAAAGGTGATCCTTGCATAGATAGAATTTTGACTCATTAATTTAATATAAGTGTCAGAAATTTGATTTAAACTCACCTGGTGAAGGGGCCTGGTGTTCTTTGTGTGTATCGTGTAAGAGCTTTACGCAAATGTCTTTAAACTGTGTTACATCCTTATAAATCTAAACAAACAAACTGAACGGGGTCACAAATACTTCATGTTATTTTGGCAAACTAATACTGGTCTCTATTTATTCTTATTCTATCCCCTTTTCCCTCAATGTCCGTACTTATGTATCTGTTAAGATTCCTGTCGACTCTATATGAGTGATGGGACGTTTTTTAAATATATTTTCCCGCCCCTTACTCTAAGATGGCACATCATTAGGGCACCAACGAATTTCTATAATGTGTGTATGTATTCTGTGTATTGTTTGTACTCGAGAGCCCTTCGAGGCTCGTGTCTACTAAATATTATTCTATGTGATTCCTGTTTTAATGTAATATACATATTGATGTTAACAAAAATAAAACTTAATATTCTTTGCTAATCATTAAATCGCCAACCTCGGGAATTTATAATGGAGCTATTCTCTTTCTATCGCATTAATTATGTTTAGGTAGCGAATCTTACCGAATGCCTCAGTTACAGTTTCACTCACAAAGGTAGCACCTTGGCTAGCTGCCTTAATATCCCACTCAAACTAAGGTAGCCCCCTTGACCGGCTGCCTTAGTTTCCCAACATATCGCCTCTGGACGACTTATTTATGAAAATTCCCGACACAGACACCCGGTAGAAATATAACTAGATATACGTATTTTGATTACGCTATTAGGGTAGGGAAGTGAAAGTTAGAACTTAGAGGAAATTTACCCAAGCTTGCATGAAGGGTGAGTAGGAAATCATTTAGGAAAAAAACACTCTCAGTACCAGGGCCATAAGCAAAATTTTTGTAAGGTGGGTCAGGGTAGGTTTTTTGGGTCTGACTATGTATAATTAAGTGTTAAATATTACAATAACCTAATATATGATATAGTTATGGTGAGACCACATTATTTAGATGTTTCATCAAATAATAATTAATAATGTATATACATATTTGTGTTTTATTGGAACAATAAAAAATCTAAGCACAAAATAAATCACACAATCATTCGCAGCACTCAACCATTCATGACGCAGCGATACCAACAGCTGGTTACAACTTGACCAAAATATACATTAAACTTCTGGGAAAACATGATGACCTAAGTAGTAGTCTTAACGAATATCGCTTCTGTCTGGAATCTACCACTGGAACAGTTTTTTTTTGATCTCGTCTCAGACCTTGCTCAGTACACACGGCTGAGAATCTAACTCTGAAATTACGTCACCGGCAAGCCAATTTTACGTTTAGACCACGCGCCCACCAGTTCGGGAGATACAGTTGCTTGAATAAGGAACCAAAATGAGCCGAGCCGTGCGCTAATTATTATTATAAATGGTAGAACGTTGGTGTGAAATCTGACCCCCCCCCCCACTTACGCTCCTGGCAACAGACGTGTCACCACCACTAATATTCTCGAGTTCCTTCTTTCCCCTCACTTATACTACTTCTCCTTTATCTCCTCTTGGTTTCAGAATTGGTGAGTGGGCGGGTAATCTTTTTCACAAGTAAAAAATCTAAGATTTTAATTTGAAAGCTACAATTGTGTCCGATCTTTTCATCTATCATACTTTTTTGTTAATGAAGTCACACACTTAGGTAAAATTTTATATCTCAAGGTTTAAGTTTTTAAATAATGTAGCTAGATTAAGAGGACCAATAGGACGTATAAGAAAAGACGGATATGTAAAGGATACTCCAACAGTGCTGCTAACAACGGGTTGAAAAACTGTTATATGACTTTCATGGTAAATGTATTGATTTACAAAAATTAGAGTTCTTTTCGGTAGCCAAATAACTAGATTATAACTTAAGTTAATATCATAAATATTTTATACTCTCATTCATGTCCCCATTTATTTAGTAGATGGCTATTGATTCTAGGTGAATTAACATGTGTGATTATTATTAGATATACTCATGGACACATACATCCATTACAATACTAAGTAAATGGATTACAAAATCAGGTGTATGATTCTTAAATACATAAATTAAGCATCCTTTTAACATTTATACTTTCAATGTGGATATAACAAATTACACCCTGTATCCTTAAGCTGCAGCATAGTGTAACTATACAAGGTGTTCCTGTTATTATTCAGAATAAACGGAATGTACATGTAGATACTATTCTTAACTAACTAGCTTCTCAAATTATATGAAAGCTATCATTACTTATTTTATCTTCATTGGATCTTACTATTAGTCCGGGCTATCTACAGTTAATTACACTAATGTGGAGGATGGAGTTTTAGAAAAATAGTATAAATTAGTTTGCGTGGATGGGAAGTGGTAATCCATTCAGGCAAAGCACCCTTAGTAAACTTGGTTGGAATTCGAACCTTGTCCTCCCCATCACCGGCAAACCAGACTAGACGATCTTGACATCTATTCTGCGTACCTACAGAGGAGAGCCTTTTATTATTATACCCATTTGTTTTAAATATTGCTATATAATTTTGAAATTATTTATCATTAATCTGGTGTATTCATTAGTAGGGGGAATAAAGACTAAAACTCCCGTGGTTAGCCAAACTGGTTTCTTAATTCTACTCAGTAAAAAAAAAAGCAAAGTTGGTAGGAGTGTTCGTGAACGTCAGTGGGAAACTGGAATAGAGAGTGAAAATAATAATGAGAGAGAGAGTTTATACGTGATCGGTCAGGATGACAGCTTGTTTGTATACAGAGAGAGAAAGAAATACCTCCCTACACAAGTATGTAAACGCAATCACCCACACCCTCAACCACCCACACAAGCATGTAGACACACCTACGCACTCACAAATACACCATGGCCGTTATATTGTGTCAGATTCAAATTGCTACTGACTAGATAATTACAATTTAATTTCTCTGTGGATTCCTAGAATATTATCTGGAGGTAAAATGGAAGATAGCATTAACACGAGTGTTTAATCGTTCTCTCTCCCTCTCTGACTTGTCAAGCGACCGGCCCGGATGTCCTGTGATCGATGTTCGAAGATCACACGCTACACATATTGTTTGACAACTTTTTTAAATTATTAATCTCTAAAATACATATTTGAATAATCAATGTATTGAGATTATTGTTTGATTAGAACAATATAGGCCCTCTAAAATATATTCTATTCTTAATTTTCTTTAAGGTAGCCTGTTGCTTGAGGGAGTAAAAGTAATTACTCTCAGAGAAACATCTAATAGTGTTGGAAAGCACTAGAAATCCTACTGTAGATATATTTATTACTAATTAGATTTTCCGTGGTTTCGCTCGCTTTAATATCGGGTTTAAAAGCGTGTCTATTCAAACCATAATGTTTCTAGTCTAGAGATTTTAATTTACCACACAGAGGAGAAATCACGTAACGTATTAGGTAGAGAATATCAATGAAAACTTTGGTGTAACTTTGTTGCAAAAAATGCAATATAAAGTAGACTAACTATTCATGTTTTAATATTATATATGTGAAATATATTTTGTATTAATTAAAGGAAATAAAATAACAAATGTTAAGGGAAGGTAATTTTGTAAACGACATTCGTGGTTTTAACTTTAGGAGTGAGCAGTTACAAGTTACTGTTAGAACTATCACGAGAGCCCGCCACATATAGTTATCAATAGGAGAGACATTTACCATGGAGATCAACACCTGCCAATATAAGGGTTGTCCTTGAGTTTTGTTGATGCAAAGCAAACCTTGATAGGAAATTGCAGGCTTTTAAACTGGAAGGGCAGGTAATTTGGAATTATGGGGATACTTTGTATCATGAGCCTTTCTCCCTTAGCGCAACTTGTCATGACCCTTGACTCTAAGATAAAGTTCTACAGACTGTCTACCTGTAATTTGATGCCAGGTATGTTCAAATCACGGAGCAAAATGATGGGTGCTCAAATTTTAACTGGCGAGCGGGGATGGGTCAACCAAACGAATTAAGGGCATTCCAAAATTAGACAGTGTAATAATGCTTATGGACATACAAGTTCAGGATAGTACTTTGAACTAGTCTAAAATAGAGTCATTTATTTTAGCAGCCAATTTGTTTTTGGAGCTAGAATATCTTGCTCCTGGGACCATGAAATATGCTTATTTTACAAATGATGTATAAGGAAATAAATAAAATGGATCATTCCTGGATTTCCATTAGCATGACGCATATCTGGGAGTTATTCAAAGATACCTTACCTTCATGCTCTGTGAGGACTCCATTGCACAGGCTCAGTAACATATCTGCGTATAACCCGAACGGGTAGTAAGACGCGGTGCTAATAATAATAATAATAATAATAATAATAATAATAATAATAGTAACATATCAACAAGTAAGTATAGTTATTGTCTTCATACAGCGAATGTTCATGTTGGTTGGGAGGGGAAATTTCCCAACATTTAGGCTTATGTGGGAGATTTTTAGGCAATCGTTGTCTTAGTAATCTCTAATGACTCTCGGAATTTTTTATGGAGTCTCCTACGAGCAATACTGTGATACCTCCCATGAGAATATTATTGCGTCTGAGATATTTCAGCGCTATATCTAGATCTTCAATTGAGTTGTTATGTGACATCATACCCTCACCCCATGGTACAAGAGATAACGTTTGCAGTAAATTTAATGTGAAACTTTTCATCGATGTGTCGCACAACGCAATGTTTGTTAAAAATGCAATGGTAATTTAAACGACGCATGTGCTATTCTGCTCCCTGCTAACACATTAGTCGCTATACCTGATGAGGCTACCATGATGGCAAAACCCCTTATCCAAGAATAAATTAATTATAAAGGTATTTCTTGTGCCCCCGAGTGAATATTAAAATAACGCTTTTACTACTGGATCTCAAACACACTGTAATACTTTTATGTCTGCTGTATGTTTTTCTGTGTTAAATTGAGATTGTTTATATTAAAAGTTGTAATAGACGTGGCCAGTCATTTGTCATCTCTATCAAATTATCTATATATAATTTAAATAAGTATGAATTATGGGGTAGAATAATATCCAAATCCTTCATAGTATTGTCCAAGATGTATCTTACAATTTGGTTAAGTTCACTCTAATTCGCATTAAAAATATTTTCATTGAAGTCAAAGCTGTCTACCGATTTTTATGTTCTGATTCTATGCATTCTTTGTGGACGAACCAAAGTTCAAAAGGATATGTTCCTTGAAAAATATTAATATGATAGAGAGCAAATATGAGAATGAGTAAGAGGTGATACGTAAATCAGGATTTACTAAAGTACTGCTCCAGTGTAAGTCACCCTCTAATAATCCCAACGCTTTCCAATCCAATTGGTAGAATGTGTGGGTTACGTCGTCCATGGTACTTTCATTTTCAGATGAAGTTAGACCTTTGACCCCATGTATCCACGTTTTCAAATAACAACACACTGTGTTATTCAGGTGACGTTATATACCCGTCTGAGAGTATCACCCTTCATTATTGTATAGGTTTCCTCAACAGAAGCACCTTGCTTTCAGCACTGAAATTTCTTAATTTTTCAAGCATTATATGAAGCAATCCCATTGTAAATAAGCGTATTTCAAGGGGATCCTCAGCGCACAATTGTTGATGTTGTGTCACATGGGTTTTTATAAATGCCAGTAACATTAGTTGTAAAATATACACATCCATTTTCGAGATGGACAGCTAAATGCATAACACCCTGAATATTTTCAACTTAAATTGTTCCGCCTCATTGGTATATTTATTACTAAATATCTTTTGATCATTGTTCTTATTGATGGATAAAAACCCATAGGACTAATTAATGGAAATGATTAAACTGAAAACTATGAGGGACCACCCAACTATTATCTATTTCCAAATCTCCATAACAGATCGTGGCAGAGCGCCCTCCATCTTCGGGATACCTTCAACTGTATTTGAGATATTCCATCATGCCCGTCGACGTAGCTATTTGAAAGAGCTTTGGATAGTTTTTGCTGCATACATAGAGATTATGGATTCATAAGTTGGCATGGATCGTGTACCATATGTCAAGTTACAATTTTTCCTGAAGCCATAACCGTAGATGCACGTGTGACAGTCCTGGCTTTTGCAAATCCACAATGTACATAAGTAGCACACTTAATACCAAAAACATTGTCTGCGTTATTAAAGTTCGTAAGTTTTTTACTTTTGAAATGAAATACTCTATTTATTATATGTTAGTTAAAGTCTTATTGATAGCTCAGTAAATAAACACAGGATAATGTGTTGAAAAATTTAAATAGTCATTACTAAATACCTTCAAACTATCTTTGGATTAATAACTAATTTTTGTTTGAGAAATACCCTGGTGCCAGATCAACTTACCAGTCTAACATTACTAAATATTAATAGGTAAATTAATTTGAAGCCTGATGAGATAGTTTAAATCTTTGTTAAAAGTTATCTGAGAAACACCCTGGGACCAGTCTAACATTGATAAGCCAGGACATTAATATAAAGCCTGATGAAATAGTTTTGGAGTTTGCTAAAAGCGCAAGATATTAATCTTTGATTTTGTAAACTATAAATTTATTATGTAGTGATTGTGATTTATATCTGGCATTTACTAAACCAATATTTATTCCTCTTTGTTGTTTTTGTAGCCCACTCACCCAGATAAAGAGTTAACCGTTGGCGTTTGTACACTATTATATAAATTGTCCAGAATTCCTTCTGGGAAATTAGAAAACATAGGGAATATTTTACTAAGAAATATTGGCAATCCTGTTTCATGGAATAATAATGGTTTTCAGTGTGCGTCTGTTTTTATCTAGTAATAGTGTTACGTGGAATGAATGCTCTTGATGGAGACTCGTTTATTTTAATGTAATACTCAGGACGTGTTTTAATCATTTGGATTGCTTTGCCTTTGTAAAAAAGGCGCACGACCTGGATTTACATCCACTCAAACCTTTGCAAAGGTCATTTGGTTATTCGAATTTCTCCATCATAAATGTCAAAGAGGCGATTTAGGTTTCTAAGCAGTCGTGATAGTGAAGTGCACATATTTACATTTTTTTATTTCCAGTTTCCAGGTTTTCGGGAAACACATACTATAAAAAAATATTCAGTTCTAAATTTAATTAATGGTGAACTGAGTTCTAGCAATGGACAAGTATGCCTATACGTATTGATATGATGATAAACACCCAAAGTCTGCATTATTTTAATGGGGTACAAGGTTTATTTCTCAAGTTGCGATAAAACAAGGAATGTACGAGAGATTTAGAGCTCATTATAAATATTCTTTTAAATTGATAAAATAATCCTGATGAGTTTCCAAACCAATCAGCAGAGCTCAAATATACATATGCGTGATATAAAGAGTCTATATTTTGTGGTTAATATCTCATTTCACGGCCGATTAATCGGGATTTAAGGTAACTTTCACGATTACTCTCAAACCAGAAAACATATGGAGTAGTGGTTGATGATTGTGATTTTTTATATGTTGTAACGATTATATTGTACACATCCCTTTTAATCAATTAATATAGATAATCATATATAATCCAACATAATCTTCTTAGAAATTTATTTAGTTTACATTATATTTCGCTAAAAATATTTACGTGGAGCAACATCCTTCCGTCTCTCTCTATCGTCCAACAAAACAAAATCTTCTCGAAGGACAAGGGGAGAGAGACGAGGGACGAATGACTCCCATCACTAGAATATTCTAGAGTCTTCGTAAACAACCTTGTTGAAAAATGGAGATTAGGACACTCGTGTAATAGTAACCGGGCAGTTAGGACCTACATTCGTCAAGAGAAAAAGTTTTTTTTTATTAATCACCGAATCTGAGACAGGACCATAATTATTACGCATCGATTATTAGATTGGATCAATTTTAAACATACCAGTTCCCTAGGAAGTGAAATATCAGCACATGTGACATTGGATCGCATATTCACCCCGTTCAATACAGCAATGACGCTGGATAAATAATTAATTTAATTTATTATGTGATTTCGAATATAGCTTGATACAAATCACATCAACTTAATCAGTATAATATCAAAACGCATGAATTTTGAATCACAAATCATCTCATTACAAAAAGTGTTGTCCTTCGCGGAGCATGAATTGTGACCCTCAACACTACGAAAGTGGTTGCCCAAGTATTCAAAACGGTTAAATGGATTTTAATCAAACTTGAAATACAAATGTTATATAGTTATACCCAGGCGCGGATTAAGTTCATTTTAATAAGGGGGGTCATAGTAATAAATAACATATTTACTTACAATGTTAGATTTCTGTTTGAAGCCATTTAGTAATTTCTCATTTATATTTGATCTTATGTATGTTTTAAACCGTGGTCATCCTCTTAAATTTTTTAAAAATCAGATAGTTTTTTATACACTATTTAGAGTGGCCTTCCTTCAACAATTATTTTGAAAAATGGTTCACTCTAGAATATATGAGTAGTCTTTGCCTTGATTTAAAAAAAATTAGATTCTTTTATAAATTATAAGCCACTATTTAAAGTGTTCCTCACCTCCAAAAGTCATTTAGAGTTTAATTTAAGTCCATCTTTCTGCTTAATATTCTATAATATCAGAGGATTTGAAATACATCTAAGGTGGAAATCTATTCCATGCAGGGGTAAATTATTTCCAGGGGGCCCAGTCCCCCACAATTCCACTGCTCCTGCCGTCCACACATACTCTATATTCGGTATTCGTGGATGAACTGCTCTCAGGCGATTATTAGTCTTTTTTGATGTGTAGTAGTCTACCGTCTCTCGGAGGAACAACGTTCGTTACTCGCTGTGCTCGATAAATATTCGTACATAGAAACGAATATTTTGTTCACACTTGCATGAGTCATATCAAACATTGAATAAACGTGAACGAATAAAGCACGTGTTCGAAAATTGAATAAACGCGGATGAATAACACAAGTGTGGACCCGGCTTAAGAGGTGTCTGTGCGTAAAAAGATTTTAAAAATGGTATAATTTATCTGTATTGCATTTTCTTTCTAAAATTTTTAACTTAATTTTGTTTTGTATTAATTCTATAACTTTCACAGGAGGGTCAACTGACCCTTTGACCCCCAAACCCTGGAACCCACAACTGGTTATACCTATGGAAGATTTCTTGATTGTGATGCTATCCCCTTAATATTATGGGTAGTCTATAAATGAAAGATTTTCAAATAAACACAAGTTTCAAAACGTTGCTTTTTCGAGTTTGTTTTAAAAGAATATCTGGGGTTTGATTGATATGCAAAAATTCGTTCAAAGGCAGTTTACTGATTTTAATAATATTTAAACTAAAAAAGTACTTAAAGATTTGATTCAAAATGGGTGTCTAGGAGCTTTCTAACGTTACTAATCATTTTATATAATGTATTTAATTTTCTTAAACATATTAATTAAAGTTCAGGTAGCTTATGAATAATTTAAAAAAACACCATTTAAATTATTATTTTACAATTTGGTTCAAAAATAGTAGCCAGGCTTATTTTACATTGCTGATTTAATAAAATAAATTAACTTAAGGGTAGTTTACTTATTATAATATTTAAAATCATTGAAACTCTTTGAGCTAGCCCAATACAATTTGGTTTGAATTTATCTGGGAACTGTTTTAAAATTTATTTTTACAAATACAAAATAATATAAGGGTAGTTTAATAATAACTGATATTTTAAGTTTGAGATAAAAAAAAGAATGGAACAATTTTGTTTGAAATATTTATAAGAAAAGTATTTTTGTATGTTTAAAAATATAATGTTTTTTTTTGGGGGAGGGGGGAAGGGGGTGGAACTTACTTCGGAATAGTTTACTAAAAACCTATTTTAAAAATTTTGTTCAATGGTATAATTATACTTTATGATAAAAGTTACGATTGTGTTATTTATAGTATTTGTAATTTGCTAGTAGTTTTAGAATACTAAAAACAGAAAAACATTAATGGAACTAATCTTCGGACAAAAAATCTAACTGTTAAACAATAATTAAATAAAACTATAATAGCTAAGTACGTTCCAAGTGCCATATTTACTTACCCTGAGCTCTAAGTGCGTTTAGAAACTTTGAACGATAAAAAATAAACAATCTTACATAAAAAAACTTGAATTTATTTTAATTTTACAAAATGAGTTGTAACAAAATTGTTTGAACAAGTATGGAGCTAAGATGCAATGCCCCCACAGTATTGACGGTACTGCGCGGACAAAAATGGCACCATTGCAAGAAAGTCCCTTCATCCGCCTCATATTCCATTATATATATATAAATTTAAGTAAAACTATACACAGTCTAGATACTCAAACACAATCAATAAATGCAGCACTGCTGCTGCACAATGGCATAAAAGCAATGACCACCATATACAAGAGAGATACAAGGCACTTGGAACAGGCAGTGGCATACACAACAACCGATTTCTATTTTTATTAATAATAACTACTTCAAAAGCCTATTGTCTCTTGGAACAAACGAAAACTATAGCCCATGGGAAATAGAGTACGACTCCCTCAAAAAAACACATTTTCGATAAAATGGCCCTTAGAATGTTTGACATTTCCACCCTACATATATATAGGTACAGTATATAGTTATGACTGATTTTTGAAAATATTTTTTCTTCTAAAATTTATTTTATAATTATGGTTTAAAATATATATTTAGGGATTTTTTTTTACATAATAAGCAAACCTGTACATTTATTTTTAGGATAAAGATTGATTTTAAAGTAATTTATGTTTGATTGATTTTGAAAATTCGAAATGTTTCGATAATGGCTAAGCCGATTATAATCAAAATGGGTATCTAGTGAGTGTTTTACATTATAATTAAGAATATATATTTGTTTTTTAAAATCATTATCATCTGAGGTTTGTTTACAAATGACTGGTTTTTGAAAAAGAAAACGATTTTTCTCATTGATAAATATCACAATTTTGTTTAAAATTTATATATGAAGAAGCTTTCCCACTAACGAATTTTGTTTTTCTAAGGAAAATTAATTTGAAGAATAGTTTACCGATAAGCAATTATTGATTTCTCGCATTACTATACTATACTATTTTAGAAAGTGTATTACAGATAATTATAGTGGATACTAAGCAGAATATTAATTTGTGTTGTTTGTTTGAGAAAAGCCTAAACGGAGACCATTCAGAGTGGGTACAATTCATTCCTCTCGTCATAATATGAATATTCTGTTCTTAATGCCCTAGAGTAAGTAAGTTGTCTTATTTATATTTTGGCTGATTCTCTTTATAAGCAATACGATCTACGAGAAAGCCCAAGGCAAATTGAGGCACATATCACTCACCATTAGCCCGTTGACGAACCACGTGACGTCGGGCACTGGCCGGGCTGGGCTAGTGGTACAGTTGGCCTCTAGAATCTCCCCCACAAGGTAACTGTTCTTTCTCAAAAAGATATGAGGAGGCTCTCTTTGGATATCTGAAACACAAGCAATAAAACCAGATACATTTAGGAGCTAATATCGAAGTTATGAGGAGGCTCTTTGTAAGTATTTGAAGCATAATGGCATTAACAACACATTATTTACCGTGTGGACCCCACCACAAGTTATGAAGAGTTAGGTGCTAAGTCGTCCTTGTGTGAACCCCATCACAAGGTATGAAAAGTTACGTGCTATGTCGTCCTTGTGTGAACCCCATCACAAGGTGTGAAAAGTTACGTGCTATGTCATCCTTGTGTGGACCCCACCGCAAGGTATGACAAGTTAAGTGCTATGTCGTCCTTGTGGGGACCCTACCACCAGGTATGAAAAGTTACGTGCTATGTCATCCTTGTGTGGACCCCACCGCAAGGTATGACAAGTTAGGTGCTATGTCGTCCTTGTGTGGACCCTACCGCCAGGTATGAAAAGTTACGTGCTATGTCGTCCTTGTGTGTACCCTACCCCAAGGTATGAAAAGTTACGTGCTATGTCGTCCTTGTGTGGACCCCACCACAAGGTATGACCGGTTACGTACTATGTCGTTCTTGTGTGGACCCCACTGCAAGGTATGAAAAGTTACATGCTATGTCGTCCTTATGTGAACCCCATCACAAGGTATGAAAAGTTACGTGCTATGTCATCCTTGTGTGAACTCCATCACAAGGTATGAAAAGTTACGTGCTATGTAGTCCTTGTGTGGACCCAACCACAAGGTATGAAAAGTTACATGCTATGTCGTCCTTATGTGAACCCCATCACAAGGTATGAAAAGTTACGTGCTATGCCATCCTTGTGTGTACCCCATCACAAGGTATGACAAGTTACGTGCTATGTCATCCTTGTGTGAACCCCACCACAAGGTATACAAAGTTACGTGCTATGTCATCCTTGTGTGGACCCCATCACAAGGTATGACAAGTTACGTGCTATGTCATCCTTGTATGAACCCCACCACAAGGTATGAAAAGTTACGTGCTATGTCATCCTTGTGTGAACTCCATCACAAGGTATGAAGAGTTACGTGCTATGTTGTCCTTGTGTGAACCCCACCACAAGGTATGAAAAGCTACGTGCTATGTGGGCCTTGTGTGAACCCCATCACAAGGTATGAAAAGCTACGTGCTATGTCATCCTTGTGTGAACCCCATAACAAGGTATGAAAAGTTACGTGCTATGCCGTCCTTGTGTGAACTCCATCACAAGGCATTAAAAGTTACGTGCTATCTCGTCCTTGTGTGAACCCCATCACAAGGTATGAAAACCTACGTGCTATGTAGTCCTTGTGTGAACCCCATCACAAGGTATGAAAACCTACGTGCTATGTAGTCCTTGTGTGAACCCCATCACAAGGTATGAAAAGTTAGGTGCTAAGTCATTCTTGTATGAGCCCCACCGCAAGGTATGAAGAGTTAAAGCTAGTCGTTCTGGTGTGAGCCCCACCGCAAGGTATGAAAAGTTACCTGCTATGTCGTCCTTGTGTGAACCCCACCGCAATATTAGGTATGCAGGACGAGCCGCCGCTACAGTCCTTGGAACGGTAATCAAATTCCCGATTCTCCCTCCTCCCCCCCACCCCACTCCTATCTCGCCACGACCTCAAGCCCAGCCTTCTCGCCCGGGCGAGAGACGGAACCCGCAATTCTTGCCCCTCAAAATATGGGCTCCTTCCTCCCTTTTCTTTTATTCTTCACCGGAAGATTCTTTCAGGAGGAGAATAGGGGAGCAGCTTCATAGGAGGTCATTCCAACATTCATATGGCGGGAAAAAAAAACTATCTTTTAACATAGCGGGGGGATGAAAAGTGACACATCTTATTCTTTCTGCTGTAATGGCCAACTTAATCAGACTTATATACACTTGGGTCCTTATTATTATATTTAATCTAAGCCATGAATTGTGAGAGTCTCAAGTTCTCAATAGTTGAATGTCCACCGATGCAGCTCCTGGGATAGTCTTAGGAAATTCCAAACTAAATTACAAGACAAGGATTCTAAAATTGAGAATATTTGTAAAATAAAGGGTTATTGCGTTTGATGACTAGTTTCAAACATTATACTGACACTATTTAAAAGAAACACCTTTAGATTAAATGGAAACTATAAGAAGTTAGCTATTGGAAACTTTTGCTTATTTAGGTATACGATCCAATGATGTACCACGGATCCTAAGCGCATAGTGTCTTCCATCATTTATGGTGAGGGGAAAAGAGCGTGAATTATTCTCAGTTTAGTGATAAAACACTTTTATGAACTCCATGCCATCAGTCTGAAACGGAGCAATACCGGCCGAGCCTCCACCGTCTGCTGAGGAAAATAGTGCCAGCTACCGCGGATATAGGGTGATATGTGGACAGTACAACGAACCCTTCGAAGGTTGGTTTCAGTTTTCTTGATCGGAGCCACCACTTCTTTATTTAAGTTAGTTTCTCATATGTCCTCACGAGGCTGTGCTGACTTTATTCCAGACCCATTGTTTCACAGAAAAATCTATAAGAGCTGGGAATCGAGCTCGGAACCTCTGGATTCGTAGCCAGAAACTCTAACCAATAGACCACAGAGGTGGTCAAACGTTTTTATAATCCAAATAAATATAGGCCTAATATTGCTTCAATATAAACATTTAGTTTAGGGTGCCATACCATATCGTTTTATGTATTAGTACTATGTATTGTTGGTTTTCGAGATGCCTTCGGGGCTGGTGTTTAAATACCATACAAAAAAACAATAAACATTTAGTTTTATTATAGACATATTGTAATCTCAACAGTTCTTGAATATTTGTCGTGATCACTCGTGGCATTCGACCCAGTGTTGATAACGACCATATAAGTATTGTAGCTAGATTAGTACCAGAAAGTCGCTAGATTGTCACTAAATGAAAGATTAAAAGTCGTCAGATTTGGCACCAAATAAAAAATGAATATATTAATCTGAACTTAAGTCTCTTCTGTAGACTGAAGAGATGCATTATACTTTATTGCAGCACGGTTGTTCGAAGATCAAAATTCTACAGCAATACAATTTAAAATAATGAACATGAAATTGACAGAAAATTAAGGAAAGTCACCAGATTAGTTTTTTTTTCTTTCTTCAATGGCACTGGAGATTTTGTCTTCAATAAGCCAGGAGCACTTGTATTTTATTTACTTCCGATTCCACTTTCTTGATTTTCTTATTAGTTTACTCCAGTTCTGACTCAACTAACCTGGCCTTATCTCACAGATTATTTGCTAGGTGCTAAATATGAAAATTAATCGTTTAAACCCGTAACATTTACTAGGTCTAGCGACAAAGTCGCTAAATTGGCAACAATGATACGACCAGACACTTTTTAAATTAAGAGAACTTGTCCTGTAAAACAACACAAAGTTAATGACAGATATATATATATATATATATATATATATATATATATATATATATANNNATATATATATATATATATATATATATATATATATATATATATATAAACTTTTGAGCTTATAAGTGTAAAAAAAATCAATTAAATGTTGCTACTGAATCTATATTTGATTAAGGTTTATAAAAGTACGTTATTTATCATAAAAACTGAAAAAATGACCTTAATTCATGCTCTCTTCCACCTCACCTTAATCTCCAACAAATTACCGTGATACTTTAGGTATCTCACAACATATTTAAAATGTGATTATATTTTTCAACATGATCTTATTTCTTTCACGAGATCTTATTTTGTGCACGTACTTTTAATTTGCAGTTCGCCCCACCCTTTCTGCTTACCAAGAAGTTAATTAATGGGGGGAAGGGAGAGAGGGTTTCGTGGGTAGCTCAAATTACGCGGGTGGTCGGCGCCTCAGACTCGTAAACTTGTCAGTGATCCTTTACCACACCGTTTGGTTCTGACAGCTTTGTGAGAGGGCTCTTTGCCTCTTGTCTTTGTTTTGAATCCCAGATGGAGACAGGGTGGCAGTTTAAATTCGTTTTTGGAATATCAATTTATTCAATTACTGACAGAGTAAGATCAATGTTAGAGTTTGATTTGTTAGCTCACAGTTTGATTTATACCTGCGATTACTGGACAATAACCTCTTCCTTCACTCCTCCTTAATACGGGTTTACTTGCTTCGATGGCCGCATGGTCTAAGATGTCACTCTCGTGTTAGACTAGACTGCTTGTGACAAGGAGATTTGGGTTAGAATCTTGGTCGGGTATACAACATTGTTTTTCACTTTCCTTCTATGCATATGTGGGTACATTTCCTCTAAACTTAGCCTTGCTTTCCCTAACTAACTAGCGTAATTGGAACACATGCGTATATTATTATTATTATTATTATTATTATTATTATTATTAACACCGCTTCTTACTACCCGTTTGTATTTTACGCACTTACGCTAATGTGTAATGGTAGGATGATTGTGAGATGAAATGGAGGACCTAAAGTTTAACATGGGATCCTAACCACAATGGAGGCCTGGCATTCCACACGTTCACAAGTTGTGATTAATACTCGTCTTGTCAGAGGTGAAGGAAGGGTTTGGCAATCAGATAAATCTGTGCCGGGACCCCGGACTCCCAGCACCACATGCGCATAATCTAAACAAATAATAAGACGCAGTGCTTAAAAATATTATGGGTCTCCATCCTATTTAAGGTTACATAGCTGTGAATTTAGTTTAAATCTTCCCTCTAATCATCCCATTATCTTAGATTATATAAATTATGTTCCTAAAGCTGGAAAAATTAAAATAAACATCTCTATTAATAAAAGTCTAATTGGTTCGTTATGTACAGCAGCCCCATGGCTAATTTGGTGCTGACTGACAGGTCACAGCTGACTTTTGACAGTCAAAATTTAGATATATAGGTACCTAAATTTTGACTGTCAGAACTTACAGCTGCTAAACACGTGTTTTTGCAGATAATATGGTTCGGTGTAAGGATACATAATTTGGTCTGGTAACTTTTCAAAGCCGTCAGCTGTCAGCTTTGAGAATGAAAGAGTATGTGAGGATACATTGACATAAAGAAGATGTTTTAGTGAGCAGCCATCGGCCGAGCCTAAAGCTTAGTACGAATTTGGAAACATTGTTGGCAAACTGTTTCCCAACTGTTGGCCAACATAAGAAACCGATTGTTGTCATACATTAAATAAATATTGTGTCGCGTCCAGACTACAATGATGAAATATTTGTTTTCCGTACAGAGTTCAATTGAGTGAAATATGTCTGTTGAGGAGGATGCTGTTATGGCTTATGCTTTGTATGTTGCTATGAGCTGTTTAATAATACAAAAAAGAAGAAAACAATGGTGGGTTCAAAATGGTTCGGTTTATGCAAATAAGCTTTTGAATGAACTGAAGCTCGAATATCGCAGTGGTTTTAGGAACTTCGCCCGCACGTCTTCTACAGATATTTAAGTTATTTGACAAATGGTTGGTCCCAGGATAATGAAAAGAGACACAAGATTTATATCAGAAATCTAACCTATTAGCCCACGTTGTTTGTTGTCGGAAATGTTGGCCAACATTGTTTCTTGTAACCCATTTGTAATGGATTACAGGAAACATGTTTTTCTAGTTGGGAAACACAAAGGCAACATGAAAAAATGTTGCCCAACGGCATTAATATAAAAAAATCTTAAGTCTAATCTTTGTGGATGATTATTGAAATAATAATAAAAATACTATAATTTCTTGAGTCACCTTAATTAATATATGTCCTTCATGAGGATAAAAGTTAAAATAAATGAATAAAAGAACATAAGACATTGCATTCGTGTCGAAGGAATGACTCTGGCTAAAAGACTCTTTCCAGAGTCATTGTTAAAAAAATGTTAGCTTGAGAAAATAAAAAGTATTACTATAAGAAAATAACACAAAGTTTTGAAATCGTAGTGGAAAAGGTTCATAATAATATAGCGTCTGCGTAGTGAGGTCGAATCTGTGTAGATATTAAAACTTAAAAACAAAAATTGTTGACCTCAAAAGATACTCTGGGAGGTCATCGTTGAAACTGTGAGCTGGGTCAAAACTCTAAAAGTCCAAGAATCGTTATATCAGAGGTCTACTATTGGTATAAAGCTGTCGTCACGTCTCTGGTAGTCATTTTGATGAACACTTGAAAGATTATTTTAAAAAACAACTGATAAAATTTCAATTTTTGTTGAACTGAAAATTATGTGTGTCATCTCTTTATCTTCAAGACGCCAGTCCCGTTTCTTTCTTCCAATTCCCGCCTCTCGGCATTTTGTAGAGGCCCAAAATTCCCGTGAATTTAAGTTATAAATTCGAAGTATATGTCTATAGATATATGTAATTAAAGTAGAAACAATGAATATATGGTGGGAAAGAAATAATAATTAAGAAGCTTGAAAAAATTTGAATCTTTAACTAAATGGATGTAGAATCTGATATTTGACAGTTTTAAATATGATCATTGTTTGTAAATAGACTCAATTTTTTCTGTTTATCCTCGCGGGTATTTTAAAAATAAAATTTACGAGATTGTATAAGGTATTTGTGTCGTCACATTCCTCACCTTCTCTCTCTGCTACATTCCATTTCTTTCTTCCTCGTGTAGCGTGACCATTATGATTATCGTAGATTCTCGTAAAATACGCTAAAAATAAAATTACACCTGATCAGTATTTTTTAAATGTGGACCGAATATTTGGACAAAAGTTCGGTAAATAAATATAATTATTGTTATGATAAAAGTATTGTTATTGTTATCTGGTATTTCCTTCAACTCAATGCAATGCCCGTTGAAAACAATAAGTTTAAAAATGAATATTACGAGAATTAATTTAATGTAGTATGACATCTGGCCGCATGGCGTGCTAGCCCCGTCAAAATAAATGCATACTTAAGAATAAATTAAAACTAATTAAAAATTTTAATGGACAGAATTAAAATTCTTACAGTATTAAAATATTATAAATTTTGATAGCAAAAAAATGTATATTCACAAAAAGTATTCCTATGAAAATTAGACAGTTCCAGAATAGGCTATAATTAATAATTATTTTCCATTTGGGAGAAAAGTTTTAATGTTGAGGGATAACTTCAGGTAATGTTTAACAATAATTATTTCGCATACACATGTCATAGGACAGCAATTGTCCAAACAAGGATTACATACTCTCAGCCGTGGAAGGAGTTTGAAATTTTTAAGCTAAGCAATAATGTGCAGGAACTTGACAGTTACTTCCGTTATTGGTTAATTTAATTCAGTGATAAAAACTGGGAAAATCTAGGTTGATATTATAGAATTGCTAGAAGAAGTGTTGATACACGGCTTGGTAGTAGACGAAATATTTGGAAATAGGTTGAGCCCAAATCATATTTTGCATGGCCATTCTATGTCAGTGAAAATTGAAATGACTAAGTTTATCAAATAAATGAGAAGGTATTGAATAGTTTAGAAAGAGAGGTTCATAATTATATTAGTGTGAACTCAGTCGACTCTAAGTACGAACGGGAAAAAGGCAAATATTTAGTTTAGTTTTATTCAGTTTGACACCCTCAGGAATACCACCACACAAATTAAACTTTAAAATAGGCCGTATAAAAAGTCCCTTTAGGAATTGTAATAGAACCTGCCTATCAACGACAAAATTGAATAACAATTTAATCCATGATACCATATTAACAGGTTTATCTCAAGGGAAAGATTGTATCTTATCGATAATCGATTTTGCACTTGTCGACCCTGGCATCCCCATTATTTTGCGACAGAGATAGTTCCCAGTCAAACTGGTGTTCTCGTATCAATTACTATAAACTAGTTACAAGGTAAAACCATGGCCAGGGTTGGTATATAACTTCCCAAGCCCGTTTACAGTATTGGCCAATTTTTTGCAATTTTGTATTAATTTAATTGAAAATATAATTACTTTGGTTCACCCTCACTTTATCCACTTATCATAAAAAATGATAAAAATATACTAATTTACAAACAAAGCCTAACATTACATTTGATTATTAATTTGAAGTTAGCGATTGTTGGGTTGCTTAATATTATAATCAACCTGTCATAGTTCAGGCCCAAAAAACAAGTCTAATCATTGTTTCGTAAACCAATCAAATAAAACACAGAATAACTTGACGCTTCTCTTACTTACTCTCTTTAGTTAAAAAGTGTTCTTATGATTTCTTAATTTTTGATCTATCTGGTGATTATGATAGAAATTGTAATAATAATAATGTTTTCGGCCTGAAAAACTGTTTTTGGGTCTGTCGCTTACACCAGAATGAACACTTGGTCTAAAGCTGCGTACAAACGGGTGTTACGTGTAATGTAAGCAACGATGTAATGTTACGCGAATACTTTGGACGTCACATGAGCACACTGTGAATCGTCTGATCCACTCAGCCACTGAGAATATGTCGAAAAGACGGGGGATAGTCACTGGTGCTGGTTTTATTTATCTGTATTTAATGATGGAAGGTGAAAACGATTTCTCTTCACTCCAAGTATTAGTAACTTTAAGAAGTCAGTCTAAGTGAGTAAAGTAAATAATTATATCTCGATAAATAAATTAAAACAGACATAAATTAAGTGCGTAAACAGACCACCACTCGCCACTTACCACGAATCACGTCCAAGCGTGAACTGCGAGTGCCTTTGTGTTCGGTCAAAAAAACCCAGACAGCCTACGATGGCTCAGAACAAACCTCAGTGTTAGCGTTATATTACACGCTCGTTGTGCGTCCAAACGAAAGAATAGCGTTACATTACACTCTCGTTGAGCGTCCAAACGAACAAATAAGCGTTACATTACACGCTCGTTGTGCGTCCAAACGAAAGAATAGCGTTACATTACACGCTAGTTGAGTGGTCCAAGCGAACGAATAGCGTTACATTACACCATCAATTACATTACACGTTACACCCGTATGTACGTGGATTAAGATTCTTGGCCTGTCGCTTACACGAGAATGAACACTCCGTATAATATTCTAGGCCTGTCGATTACACGCGAATGAGCACTTCGTATAGGATTCATTCAAACAGAATTTGCTATTTCTATGAACTATTAAGACATATCGAAATTTAAGTAACGTAATATATCAATTTTCATCAGGCTTCTCACCCAGACCCATCTATCATATGTGCGCGCGCGTGTGAAATGAATACGTCAAACATTCCCAATGATACCTTCTACTACTTGGGGGTAAAACATATATTTCGTTATTGATTTCCAATTATCCACTCCACTTGCGAGTTGCTTAAATTATCGAGCTATGGGGCTCAGTGCGACATTATCGATCAGAAGGGTCTTGAATGATTTATAAGTTCACTCACACTTCCCTATTTTCTGAAAGTACCAGCTTTCTCGAGTAAATATTAGAGGGAGTAGTATGGGGTTGAAACGGACTATCACAAGAATTAAAATTAAATTGTGTTGGGATTGTTAAATATACCAGGTTGATTCTGATTGCCTTGTGAACATTGTCAGTCCCACTAATTTCCAAACGTACTATCTATCTAAAGCCGGGCACACTAATTCCCCAGGCTATCTCCTATGTCAGATTGAAAATCACTAGCTATATACCTAACTCCTGGTTAAAGTAGGTCAATCTCTCCCTCAACTTTGTTCAGTCAAACACACTAACCCCAACGAGTGGTGAGGCATGACCTTTCAGAAAGTATTACCAAATATATACACCGTGAAGTACTCACTTCTTCAACCATTTTAAACTTATGCATCCAATTTTGAGTTTATAAAAACTGTATTGTTTTCTTTTACAAATAGAAAAAACCTTATAGTAAAATAGTGAGAGAGATAGATATAGTTTCAAGAACATTCTAAAGAATACAACAACATAGGTCCCTCATTGGTTCAAATTAAAATTATGTGACGAATATTGGGAACGCTGGGAGAATGAAGACGCAGCCCGGTAGAGATTATAAAATAAGCTGGACCGGAATAAGAGTAACAATCTTGCTAAGACTCTGGTTCAAATTCTTGCCACGTTTTGCTCACATTTTCTTGTTAATTCTTTCCTAATACGTTTGTCAAACTCTTGTATTCCAGCTTACAATTTTCGTTCATCTTTTTCAATCTTGTATAATCTTCTTCCATTTTGAGTAGTAATAAAGCTGACACAAGTATTCTGGGATATTGTGGCCAGAGAGCCTTGCTACAGGTCCAATAATCAAGGGTTCGATCCCCGGCACTCCCAAATATTTATCTGTGACGAAATTAGTCTGTAACGAGGTCAAACTTAGCCTCTTATGGACAAATTAGGAGCTACTTGAATAAAGAATTAGCAGCTCCGGCTTAGAATACTGAGATTGATGGCTGATTGACGCGTTGTGGTGATCACATTGACACCCTCTATCTGAAAATGTTGGCCATATTATCTCTTACGTCAGCGGCCACTCGGTTGGTATAGCTCGCTTGCGGAGTATTTTTATAATGAGCCTTTTCAAATACAGCAAATTGTGTATATTATGAATGAAAGAAAGTGGCAGCATATATATATATATATTTTAATAAGAAAACGTGCGAAACAAACTTTAGAGCCCATATGTATTATACTCAGACATTAATTAAACTAGCCGCCTCGATGGCGTAGTTGGCTAACGCACTAATTTCGTGTTGAGCTTGACTGCCGAGGACGGGGAGATTGAGTTTCGAATCTTGGTCGGGTGAACTGAGGGGGGTTTTCCCCAAACGGTTTTCCACTCTTCCTCCACGCAAATGCGGGTTCACTTGATCTAAATTCAACCTTCCCAATTCCTAATCCATTAGCGTAACTAGGGCTTAAACGTATAACCCGGATGGGTAGTAAGACGCACTGCTAAATGAATAAAAACAATTAATTAAGATAATGGAAAAGAAATGTGTAAAGTAATATTTTAGAGAAAACATGCCCTGATTTGTAAGGAGAGAGAATGGGAAACAGTTTTATTTAAAAGAAAAACCTCACACACTTGACCGGGATTCAAACCTTGACATCTCAGTCACCGGAAAACCAGAATTAATGATATTGACAATTTAATCGCGTGCTGTTTGATATGGAAGCTTATATCAAACATTCTTACCCCCACTTATAAATAAAATTACTAAGCCCAGCAACATTTTTTTATCAGCACACTTTACTACTTGTTCAGGTTGTACGCATGTATGATAAATACTCTAATGTGGTAGGGATAAGGAAGGAAGCATTTAATAGGTAACCTATCTGCATTTGCTTGGAAATAGAAATAGAAACCATTTTGAATAAACCACCCTCAATAGTCCCGACTGGGATTCGAACCCTAATATCCCCATCTACAGTAGGTCGGTCTAACACGAGAGCTATGCGTTAGACCATTCAGCCACTCAAATGTGTTCCAGAAATTTTGATTAACTTAGTGTATTAGTCTCTTAATTAAAAAGGTTAGGTTTCAATACTCGTGTAGGCGTAGTGTGATTTTATTTTCATCCCGCCTACTCTCTAAGCTATATCTTGTTTATTTCAATAAAATAAATTTTACTACTTATTGTTCTTTAGATTAATATATTATCTCAATGAATGACCTTTTACAATAATGGCAATCCCTCATTCTTTTATTAAAGGTCATATAGAGTCTGATACAGTTTAGTGTCACGCGCGTTAGTAGGTTCGTGGACTAGATGAGAATTTAGTGATGGGGGCGTCGGGGCTTGTATCCCAGCTGGATATACTAATCTATTTTTCAAATTGTTTCCTAATTACTTTTTCTTAGCAAATGCAGGTACATCTCAACTAAAAGCTATATTTACTATCCCTACCCCATTAGTATGATTATTTGCGGTACTAAAAGCTCTACTGCTTCTAGAATGTACTAAAATAAAAACATAGGTCTGTTAAGAGGTTGATTTAGGTCACTTTAATACTACCCTACGATAATTTTGTAGAACAGGTGGTATCGTAAAAAGCAGGGGGGAAATGTTGGACGAACTATCAAAGTTCCGTGTGAGCAAAAAATATTGACCGTTTCCTACTATACACACGCGTGGTAGTCCTGAATCATTTCAAGTTCAATTAACGTCTTTAGAAAAAGCGGGAATGGCTACGGGGTGTGGGGTGTGGGGAATGAGATTGATTAATCTGCCTCTGCACTCTATAGTTATTTTTTATAGCACCACGTCTTACTAACTGTTTGGGTTCTCGCCTATATATTAATTGTACTATTGTTCTAAGGATTGGGAAGGTCCAATTTAGAGGGGAAATGTACCCACATTTGAGTGGAGGATGAGTGGAAATACATTTAGGAAAAAGACACCCTCAGTAAACCAGACTAAGATCAAACCCCAATCTCCCTGTCTTCAGCAGTCCAGTCCATCTCGAGAATAGCGTATTAGACCATGCGGCCACTGAATCGGGCATCTATCTACTAAATATAAGACTCAAGTTTGTCCTCAACCGCGGTAGTATTGTTTAACACGATGCCCAATCACATCTTAAAGACTCTTATTTAAACCCCGGCTGAATTAAATTTAGTGACCATTTTATGCTGCAGCAGGCAAGGAACGAATAATAATTGGATGTTCAGTAAAATTTAATTTTCAGGAGATATTAACCCAACTTTTATTAAAGCTTCTGTAAACATTAATGACAGCATATTTAAACAGAGTTTATTGTTAATTTATTAAAGGCATATTACACTTGTGACCCGCAATTTTTTATGCCCTGTGTACATTAATAAACGCCATAGAAATACAACCTTTGAACATGTGATATAGTTGAGTAATTTGGCCTAATTTTGAGAAGTTTGAGGATGGTATTCCAAATTTGTACTCTCTCCTTGACATGGATTAATTCCCAAAATTGTGAATTTTTGCACCTAACATATAAATTCCAATGTTAGGAAGCACATAATTGTGTTGTTCTTCCCACAATAGAACCAAACGCATGGTATGTTACGGCTTACTTTTGTTTGTTTATTTGTTTTATTTGCACCGCGTCTTACTCCCGTTTGCGTTATACGATTATCTGCTAACTACGATGATGATTTTAGAAATTGAAGTGGTTTTATTTATAGGATGTGTACCTAGATTTGAGTGTATGGGGAATAGAAAACAATTTTGGAAAAATCAGTCTTAGTATAACCTACAGAGATCTGAACCTCGATCTCCCCGCAATCATCAGTCTAGTCTAGTGCCAAAGTAAGTAGCGCGTTAGACCACGTGACCACTAAAGTGGGTTATGACTTATGAACATATATTTTTTAACCATTATAAAATTAACTTTGGCACAAGATTTATAACACGAAAATCCCACTTTTCTTGCAAATAAAAAAGGTTTCAACATTCTTATAAACAAATTATGGGGTGATAATCTGGAATTATTTTTAATTCACTTATTGACAATATTCGTTTTTTTAGAAATGCGGCCGCCTCAGTATTTATATTTTTCAATGTGATCCTTATAGTCAAACGAGTTTGATACGCCTAATTTAGTAAAATATTATACACTAATTTAGCCTACTTTGAGAATTTTTAGAGTAAGTTTCCTTGTCATTTTCTACAACAGAGTTTGTTGAGTTCAACAAGAAATATTATATAAATTAAATATAGTTGGAAATTTACACTTGAACGCAAGAATCTATCAGGAGATCTTTTGATTAACATGCCAATAATAATTTCCACGTATTATGTTTTTGCCAGCCCTATAAACAATTATGAATATGTAGCTGTATACATGCCAACACTGAGTCACCAGCGAATGTGATCCAGATAGTTCTAAGTAGCCGAAAAGGCCGTAGTCAGCCAATAATTTCAGGGGGGGTTTTGTGGGCATATACCCAAATTGACGGAGGATATAAAAATTACAAATATTAAACAATTCTAGAAGCTATCTGAATTGATTTTTATGATAACAAAGCCCCTAATTTGTACTTGTACTTTAATTTTGGTATTATTTGAACCATAAATAAAGGCTTATATATTTTGTTAATTAAATTTCGGAGGGAATTTGAATCCCCCCAAAAAAACCTTGACTACGGCCTTGATAGCCAATGATTTCAAACGTTTATCATAGACCCTTTCTTTAAACTGTGGGCTATAAAAACCTTAGGTACGTAACATTTATTTTAATGTTTCAGTGATAGAGTAATGGGATACTAAGCCAAGAATTCCGGGTTAAATTCCCTTGTCAAGGTGTCATATATTAGATTAATTTGATCTATAAATAAAATGTACCAACAATGGTTGAAAATCAAATCTGTTCTCGTTTAGAAATACATCTGGTCAAGTTTACCCATATCTTATCGAATTTCAAGTACAATAAAGCTCTTCTTTGTAACAAAAGCTCTAGTTTACATTATACAAACACACACATACACATATTTATATCATAGCTCAAAAGTGAAACTAGCCATTTCATAAATTTAGAAATTTTCTGTTAATTCCATGAACTGGCTTGTTCGCTTGTTCATTTCATGTAGCAGGAAGCAATTCATTCAGATTATGAATTGGATAACACTTGGAGCTGCCAAGTTTGTGAACTGGCCAGTTTTTTTCTAGAACCACGTCTTACTACCCGTTTGGGCTACATGCTTATTCACTAATAATGATAATGGTTTTAAGAATTTGGAGGGCTATATTTTTAGGAATTGTACTCGCATTTGTTTGGAGGGAGAGTGGGGAAATATTTTGGAAATACCACTATTTGTACACCCGACCGAGATTCTGACCTCAATTTCCACGTCATAGACAGTCTAGTCTACTACGAGAGTAGCGCGTTAGACCACACGGCCACATAAGACGGTAAACGGCTAGATGAGAGAATAATAATTATATGCCCGTGTTAATGACCGCCTGAGCGTTTGATGTTAGCAGAAACAATATAGGGGCAATGAGTTTAGTAAATTAATATCAATTTGTGCTGACGATAATAAAATAAATACTATGTTAAAGTAGTAATTAGGTTTAGTAAATTTAATGACTTTGTCATCGCAGTATATCGTCTGCATTAAACCGCTATTTACAAATTATCATAATTTTATTTGTTGAGATTTCATTGTTGGATTCAAAGGGGATAGTAGAGTGGGATAGGGGTATTGGAGGTTAAAAATACTAAAATTGGGGGAGGAGGGAATTATTTTGTTAACAGTAATGACCGCTGATAAATAAAGAATCTGGTGTCTAGAACTGCTGTCAGGAATAGAAATTTGAGTGGAGAAGTCATTGTTATAGAAAATAATAATAATAATAATAATATAAATACAATATTATTAAATAATAATACTTATTCTTGAAAATATTAAACTTAATAATTATGGTCAATCACTCGTTATTTGTTGAGCCCTAGTCTAGTGTTGGTATAACTATATTTATTATGTGTAGCACAAATACTCTATGATGACTCTATTGATTTATTTTCGATAAGAGGAGGAGATTGATTTTAGAAAATATATTTTTAGACATTATTCTCCACCCATAAATTTCTCACCAGTCCAAGATAAGTTAGAACTTCTATTAACTTTTTGAGTCAGCTCAGTATGACAAAGATTTATAAAATACGAGGGTGCACGAGGTCCAAGTATTTCAATACAACTTTGATAGACACCTCGTTTTATGAATGCCTTGCTCCGAAGAGGTGTATTAAATTAAACGTGAGGTTGATAACGCAACACATCTAAAAGACGCACAAAACTCTCAGTTTTTATTTTAAATCTGTATGATTTGATAGAAAAGAATAACATTCTTGGAGCTGAAAGAGGAGGCAGAGGACACCCTGTGGTCTGAGTTTTTGCTAACATCACGTCCTACCACCTGTTCAGATTATACGGATATATATTTCCGTATTATATATATTTCCGTATAATATATACATATATATATTAATTACTCTAATGAGGTAGGAATGAGAATGGTAACATTTTAGAGGTAATCTAGCCAACTGTATGTGGAATAAGAATAGGAAACCATTAAAAAATACACCCTCAGTAGAGCCAACAAAGATTCGAGCCTGAATATCCCCGTCTTCAACAGGCCAGTCTAACACGAGAGTGACACCTTAGACAATTTGGCCACTGATGCGGGTGGTGGTCTAGGTTCACTGATAAAAGGAATGGACCTGTCGTAAGATATAACATCAAATAATAATAATTATTATTTATTTACAGTCTAGATTCAACAGACTACTGTAACATTTTATTGTTCAGTAACATCTTTTGAAACTACTTATTACGTGTTATTGCCCTGTTACATCCTCCAAACTACTTCTTACTTGTTATTGCCCTGTTAAATATTCCAACCTACTAGTTAATTATTAATGCCCAGTTACATCTTACAAACGACTCGTAAGTTTTCCGTGAATTTATTAAGGTACTCACGTATAACCGTGAACTCCTCGTCGTTGGAAGGCTTGGTGTAGATGGGCGTCTCTGTAGACACCTCACAAGAATAAGTGCCACTGGCATCAAAATCGAGGTCTGTGAGCGTGATGCGTCGCTCGTTGCTGTGAGCCCACTGGAACAAATAATACGTAGAGTTAGCCCCTGAACACCAAGGTGGTAGCAAATTATCCAGACTAGTGCATTGGTGTGCTAGATCATGACAAGTCTTTGTCTGGTAGGTCTCCACTTGAAGTTACTGTTCATCTGGTATTCAAATAAACTTGATATTATCAGTACTCTAGACCGGAACTTTAGTTTTCTCAATCGCTAGTCTGATTTGTACCATTACATTTCAAAATCAAGCTAAGAAATAATGTAGTTTAGCTAAAGGCACAAACAAATATGTATTTAATTCATGTTATAAAATCTAGACTTTTATCTTAAGGTTGATGCATGGTCAGCTTTGGGTTTTGAGGTAAAAATATGTTTTACTCCTTTTCTTTTCTCTTTCTTTCATGAATGCATTGATAAATAAACTACTCTAAAATATTATATAATTGTCTCAACATTTTCTGTTGTGACACTTTTATAATTTAAAACAGGCCTCTTTGTTTGAGAAAAACTAGATATATGTTTATAACCTAATTTAATTTCTTTATTGTAATTTTTTGCCTTTTTAATCATTATTTTAAACTTTGAACCCATTTTTTTTTAAATAGTCATGAACATTTAAGAAGAAAGAGATTCATATGATATTTTTTTCTAAATTTCTCCCTTCATAAATATTATACTCTCCTTATTTGACACATTTAGTAAATTTTAAAAATGTTGGTCATGAACATGTGGATATACATTTTAAAATATTAAACTATTTATTAAATATCGGGGGATTTATAAACATCTGCAATGCGTTTTAGCGCTCTCTCATGTAGGGCGCCATCTACTATATCCTCACACTGTGGAATTCATTTTGGTTATACCCGCTCTAAAGTTTCAAAACCCCTTAATCATTTCATAACTATCTTAGAATTTTATGTTGTGGTATTATCAAAATAATATGACGTTATTCGTTTGAGGAAGTCTAGATATAAGTTTCTAACCATTTATTTTGAGCCGAGAACTGCGATATTTCACGCAAGCCCTTGAAAAAATGATAATATCAGCTTATCATGTTTTTTTATTAAAATATTCAACATAAAATATACATTACGACATTCCGGTGTGACCATATTTTGAAATAACCATCTCTGTATTTGTTAAATAAAGCACTACTTCTAAACGTATGTTACGCGTTTCAGAAATTCACAAGATGTCAAATGAATAAAAATTCTGATAGTTTTTATTTGTATTATTGGTAGTCTTGTATTTATAACAAATTATTAAATAGTAGGCGCTTCTTATTTTTATCACATTTAATGTATCAATCTTATGAAGTCTCTATCAGACACTGTAACGATACTATTTTATCAAGCCTTTAAATTCATAGATAATACATGTGATCCAATATTATATTAAAAATGTAAAAAAATCATTAAAATTCTCTTGGCTGTAAAATTGAAAGCTATTTCATCGTTATTCCATATTTTTCTTACCAAGAAAGGATGTAGTATTCTTTGAAATAAAACAATTGGGGAGTGAGTTATTGATGCAATGCGTTGTAGACAATTCAAGACGGTAGGAATTCTCTGCTAGGTACTGTGCGTCTCAGGATATGTCGTGAGGGTAGCAAGCTTATCCTGAGTCAGACCTTTTAATAATATCTGAGTTTAATATAATTTATCCGAGTCTCAATTCGGACTTCGTAGTGTTAAGAAACAAACAGTGCCGGGCATTTTATTATAATTTAATGTGTTTTAATTTAAATTACGACCTGTTGAGTTGGAGGTTTCGTCGTGTGTGATATATGGTCACGAAATATGTTTGTTCATATCAGTAATGGTTTTAAATAAACATATCATTGATATTTATAGCAAATTTTAATTGAATAATTATACAAGCAATAACCTGTGCATACATTAATGTTTCAATGGGAATTCGTAAATAAGAGACATGACAGGTTTAATAAAATAAACAATCAAACCCCAAACAGTAATATCACAAAATGGGTTAGGTACTACAGTAGGCAAGATCTTCATGTACTAGGGCGCAAAGGAGTAATCGGTGGAAGGAGTATGTACTTTGGATGCCCGTGGGTGTGCGCGGGGTTGTTCCCGAGGTGGTGGGGGTATAATCGCGTGCTGCATTCATGTACTGGGGCATCGAGGGGAAATGTACCT
>CABFVX010005310.1:0-18874 GCA_902151425.1 Timema shepardi
ACGTGGCACCCAATTACACGAATATTGATAAATAGTTAGTTTTTTCCTTGTAGGTGATCAATTAAACTGATTGACACGCTACAACTGTTCATGTTTAAACAACCTCCACACCCAGACCTTGAGGCAGTTCAATGTCAAGTTGAATTATAATAATGTTTCTTAGTTTACTAATCATCATCATCAACAACAATTGTTTCCATTCTGTGGCCGGGTCGGTTTAGTAAAATGTCTGCCTCCATCTTACTCTCTCCTCCCACCCCTCTTCCTCCTACCCTCTTCCTTCTTATAACAAGTGTATATAAAAATAATATGATCTTTGATAACAGTTAAAACTATCTTCTATATGTTATTCAAAATAAATGTATATTTAAAACATCAACAAACATTATTTTGTAAATATTTTTTGCTACTGTAATTTCAAAGATAATTTTTATTTCGATTGTTAGTTTGCTTGACTAAAGTTCGACTCGATAGTCAGGAGTTCTCTGAGAAGCTAACTCTAGCTGGTATCGAGTGAACCTCTCAATGAATGTGGGCTTGTCGCAGGAATCGTTCTTGAAGCAAAAGCCTCGGTCCATACGTCACAAGTTGGTGTCCCTGACGTTGAAGCGCAAGAACAAGTTGGGCGAGGATGTTCGTCGGCGACTCCAGGAGGACGACTACACGGCCGACAGTTACCAAACATGGCTGGAGTCCAGACCAACCTCCAACCTGGAGAAACTCCACTTCATCATCGGGCATGGGATACTGAGGGCAGAGCTCCGGTTAGTGTGATTGACATGGGATACTGAGGGCACAGCTCCGGTTAGTGTGACTGACATGGGGTAACGAGGGCAGAGCTCCGGTTAGTGTGACTGACATGGGATACTGAGGGCAGAGCTCCGGTTAGTGTGACTGACATGTGGTACAGAGGGCAGAGCTCCGGTTAGTGTGACTGACATGGGGTACTGAGGGCAGAGCTTCAGTTAGTGTGACTGACATGTGGTACCGAGGGCAGAGCTCCAGTTAGTGTGATTGACATGGGGTACGAGGCTATATTGTGACAGTAATACCAGTTCTACTCCACAGAGATGAAGTGTACTGCCAGATCTGCAAGCAGCTCACCAACAACCCCTCCAAGTCGTCCCATGCGAGGGGTTGGATACTGCTCTCTTTATGTGTGGGGTGCTTTGCCCCTTCTGAGAAGTTTGTCAATTACTTGCGAGCTTTCATCAGGGAAGGGCCCCCTGGGTATGCCCCCTACTGCGAGGACAGACTCAAGAGGACATTCAACAATGGTACTCGCAACCAGCCTCCATCTTGGCTTGAACTACAGGTAAGGTTACTAGCGTTGTGTGACATCACACAAGTGCTATGTTACATCAGACCTTCAGAGCTTTCATCACACACTTGGTAAATATCCAGAATTCCGTGGAACATCATAAAAATGTGGCTTTAATAGAACAAAAGGTAACAAACTATTTTTTAGACAAAAATTGAAAATCCAAAATTCTTTTTGTAGTTGGGAAATCTCACTAAAACTTAATAAGTTATGATAAAGAATAAGTAAAAACCTGTATTATTTATTGTATCTTTTTTCAATTTTGGTTTAAAAAAGGGATATTACCTACATTTTCCCTAATTTAAATTTTACTACAGCTAAATAATTTCTGACACAAGAAAGTTATTAACGTAAACCAATTAGAAGTGTAATTTTTATCAATGAACACACGCCCATGCTCACTTCCCCCAGGCGACCAAGTCCAAGAAGCCGATCATGTTACCCATCACGTTCATGGATGGCAACACCAAGACTCTGTTGGCGGACTCGGCAACTACCGCCCGAGAACTGTGCAACCAGCTCTCCGACAAAATAGGCCTCAAGGACCAGTTTGGGTTCTCTCTCTACATCGCACTCTTTGACAAGGTATGTCTCAAGGACCAGTTTGTGTTCTTTCTTTACATAGCACTCCTTGACAAGGTATGTCTCAAGGACCAGTTTGTGTTCTCTCTTTACATAGCACTCATTGTCAAGGTATATCTCAAGGACCAGTTTGTGTTCTCGCTCTACATAGCACTCCTTGAAAAGGTATGTCTCAAGGACCAGTTTGTGTTCTCTCTCTACATAGCACTCCTTGAAAAGGTATGTCTCAAGGACCAGTTTGTGTTCTATCTCTACATAGCACTCCTTGACATGGTATGTCTTAAGGACCAGTTTGGGTTCTCTCTTCTCTGTAAATATTTAAAATCTAAATATTTGAATACCAAGTGTAATTTTTCCATCCATGTTACTTTATCCATCACTTCAAGATTATAATAAAACAGCAACTGTAACACTTCAGTTTGTGTAGATGTTTATCACCATTTTTTATCTGAAAGACAGATTTAATTTAGACTTTTAATACCAAAATCTAACTTTTTATTTTTCACAAAGGGTCAGGGTTTCTATACATAGCTCTAAGACCTAAGGTATTAAATATAATTTCAAACACGATTAAAATATCTCTTCCAGAAACTATAAATAAAACTACCATCATAAGATGTAATTAATTCATTACCGATTTTGGTCAAATGAACATTCAGTTGTGATGTAAACAACAGCACAAAATGGCAACAGTCGAACAACAATGTGTATTTTAACTTTGAATATTTTGATTGTTGAATGAACATTCTGTTGTGATGTAAACAACAGCACAAAATGGCAACAGTCTAACAACAATGTGTATTTTATCTTTGAATATTTTGATTGTTGAATGAACATTCTGTTGTGATGTAAACGACAGCACTAAATGGAAACAGTCGAACATAAATGTGTATTTTAACTTTGAATATTTTGATTGTCAAAGCTTCATAGTTTTTGAATCTGGAATTTTATTTTTGAATTGAAGTAAAAGCTGACTATTAATCGCACTGAAGTCACAAGTATTTGAAATTCGCACACCCCTAATATAATCACCTTGCGAAGACACCGCACAGATTAACGCTGGTGTTTTGCTCTGTCACCACCAGGTGTCATCGCTCGGCAGCGGTGGGGACCATGTGATGGACGCCATCTCTCAGTGCGAGCAGTATGCCAAGGAGCAGGGGGCACAGGAGAGGAACGCTCCATGGAGACTCTTTTTCCGCAAAGAGATCTTTGCTCCCTGGCACGACCCCACGGAGGACTGTGTGGCCAGCAACCTGATCTACCAGCAGGTGGTGCGCGGGGTCAAGTTTGGAGAGTACCGCTGCGACAAGGTCAGTATCACGATGTGTTGTAACACTCTGGGTCACGATTGGCCACGTTTCTTAGTCATTCACAAATACTACACGTTTTTACCAATGAGGAGACTCAGGGGCTAGAGGATACACAACAACAGAAATTGATAAAATATAACTCTCTAAGGAAAACCTCTCTTCACTTTATGAGCTTACTTTATTACATTTGTACGAAGGTACAGGAGAAGTGGATAGAAACGTATAAAAGGAACAAACACAATATGGCTTTTATAGTTAAAATAATAATAATAATAATAATAATAATATTTAGCACCGCGTCTTGCTGCCTGTTCGGGTTATACGATCTAAGTACTAATTACGCTAATGGATTAGGAACTAGGAAGGTTGAATTAGAGGAAGTGAACCCGCATTTGCGTGGAGGGAGAGTGGAAAACCATTTAGGAAAAACCACCCCCAGTTCACCCGACCGAGATTCGAACCTCGATCTCCCCGTCCTCAGCAGTAGAGCTCAACACGACAAGCGCATTAGCCAACTACGCCACCGAGGCGGGTCTTTATAGTTAAAAGAACACTGTCCACGCCTGTCACTGGACAAAAGGTTGCGATAGAATGAAACCTAGGTCGGGGGATCGGGTGGCAGAAATCGATTATCTTCAAGGGACAGCTGTTACCTCTTTGTCCAGTGGCAGCAGTGTAAAGATGAGCTGTGTTCTTCTCTTCACTGTAACAGCCATATTGTGTTTGCGTCCATCCACCTTTCCTGAACCTTTGTGTCAATATAATAGAAATGGATAAAAACCATGTTCAGTGCTAGATACAAGAATGGGGGGTAGGTTGTGGAGAGCTGTGTTTAGAAGAAATAGTTCTTAGATCTTGCGGGGTGAGCGTGGGAAACACTCTAGGAACACTCACCTTGATGCACCCAGTAGGGGTTTGAAACCAGACATTCTTATCACTGGTCACGCTCTATATTGCAAGATTGATGTAAAAATGTCAACTGATTCAGATGAAATTTGTTACCAACACTACTTAAAGTAACTTGTCCTGACTAACCCATTATATTAACTTACCTTTACTGATCTCTACACAACCTGACCAAAGGGATGTATATTCTGAGGATGGAAGTGTTAATACAGATTACCATCGAAACAATATTATCTGTCTGTTCGGTGGTCAAATGGACTAAGGCATCATCACTCTTGCAATAGACTGGACTGAGAATGACAGGGATATGGGGGTTCTGATCTCGGTCGAGCCTACCAAGAGTGGTTTGACCTAAATGGTTTTTCACCCTCCCTCCAACAAAAACGTGGGTACACTTACTCTAAATTCTATCTTACTCATCCCTAACACATTAGCGCACTTAGTACATTTGGGTACAACCAAAATGGGTAGTAAAATGTTTTCACAAAAAAATTTTTTATTAAATTTTGTTGAATCTAATTGAGCTGTGTTGAGTCATGTTGAGCCTTGTTGTGTAGTGTTGAGCTATGTTGAGCCTTATTGATGTCTAAACATATTTAAAATATCATGCTTGCTTAGGCCTAACCCCTTAACCAACAGTGTGAGTGTGCAACAGTACAGCGCATGAATACATTCTTTAAAACTAACCATCTTGTTGGCGTCATATAACAGTCAGGTTGTAAAATTACCTTGTGCTTTGTGTTAAATAAGAATAGTGCATTCCAAGCCTCATTTATAGTCTTTACAATGGAGCTGTGCTGTCTTTTGATCTGTGTTGAACCGTGTTGAGCTGTGTTGAGTCATGTTGAGCCTTGTTGAGCTGTGTTGATCTGTGTTGAGTCTTGTTGAACTGTGTTGAGCCTTGTTGAGCTGTGTTGAGCCTTGTTGTGTGGTGTTAATATGTGTTTAGTCTTGTTGAGCTGTGTTGAACCTTGTTGAGCTGTGTTGATCTGTGTTGAGTCGTGTTGAGCCTTGTTGTGTGGTGTTAATATGTGTTTAGTCTTGTTGAGCTGTGTTGAGCTGTATTGAGGCTTGTTGAGTTGTGTTGAGCTGTGTTGAGTCATGTTGAGCCTTGTTGAGCTGTGTTGAGTCGTGTTGAGCCTTTTTGTATGGTGTTAATATGTGTTTAGTCTTGTTGAGCCGTGTTGAGCTGTGTTGAGCTGTGTTGAGCTGTGTTGAGCCTTGTTGTGTGGTGTTAATATGTGTTGAGCCTTGTGGAGTCATGTTGAGCCTTGTTGTGTGGTGTTAATATGTGTTTAGTCTTGTTGAGCTGTGTTGAGTCATGTTGAGCCTTGTTGTGTGGTGTTAATATGTGTTTAGTCTTGTTGTTCTGTGTTGAGCCTTGTTGAGCTGTGTTGAGCTGTTTTGACCTGTATCAGGAGGAGGATCTTGCCATGATCGCGGCCCAGCAGTACTACATCGAATACAGCTCGGAACTGAGCGTCGAGAGGTTGTTCAACTTGTTGCCTAGCTACATCCCCGACTACTGCCTGGCCACCTCGGACAAGGCTCTGGACCGCTGGGGACAGCTCGTAGTGCAGGCCTACAAGAAGGTGCACAAACTAGGACTAGCTATAGTTTAGGAGACCAGTAGGGAGACGGAGAATAAGATCACATTTGCAAGCCTTTGTAAAGCTTGGAAATACTTTTGAATCCAAACAGATCTAAGATTGGGATTAGATTGAATTTAATTCAAAATCCTAACCTTAAAGTCAAACATTTTATTGGTTTAACTTTTTAAAGAAGTTAGCATACTAAAATATCCGTTATTTGACTTGTGAATCTTGTGATTTTAAAATGTAGTCACACATCATATCATGGTCTATTGGTCTTTTTTTTATTTAACTTAATTGAAATTAATATTATTTAACCTAATACTTGATTGGAATTTGATAACATATCATTATAAAATACTCGATTTGGATTTTAAACATTTTTATTATGAAACTTTCTATTTGGATTCAATTTGAACTATTTTAATTAAATACTTGATTCAATTCAAGTTATTAATCAAAGATTAGTATTTATTAAAAATTGAAAATTTTGGGTAGGCAAAGACTTAAATACCATTTTAATTTTATTTTCTATGGCAGAGAAAGCTGCTATTAAAATATTTACCTGTAAGTGTGAACTTAAAACATGCATGAATATTTACTGTGTGTCACTATATTGCCATCGAACAGATATAAACCTAGTGCTTGTTTAAGTTTTACTGTCAGTTCTGTGTAACCCGGGCATTGAGAACTTTAGCTGACCGAGCAGACACAGGTGGTCGCAGGTAGGTTGGAAACACTCGGCACGAATGTTCATCCCTCGTTGATCTGCAGCTTGGATACTAAACAAGTTGTGGCATTGCTTGGAATTGTAGTTCTTTAGTTCTGTTGTTTACTTTTTAATGTAATTAATTTTGCTATATTGTTTGCTTCATTTGTTACATTTTATTTCCCCGCCATCATAATCTGCTAAGATTTTTGTGGTTTGCAACCGACTGAGATGCCTTGCACCCGATTTGCGGCATTGTATATTGATAAAAATCCTCGTGTGTGATTATTTAATTCAAAATATTTGAATGAGTTATTGATTAGGTTGAGCCATCTAAGAAACCAGTAGGAAGTTGTCCCACGGTGGACATGGGAGAGAAATGTGGACCAGTACTAACATACACTTGTAATGAAGCTCTGGTAACGTGTGATGCATCACGCATGTCCTGAGTAGTGTGTGGAGCCCGCATGTGATGTTGACTGTGTATGTACGTGTTGTTGCATGAGCAGAGCTATTACTTGAAGGAAAAGATTGCGGCCTTGCGAGTTAAGGAGGACGTGGTGGGATACGCCAAGTTTAAGTGGCCTCTGCTGTTCTCGCGCTTCTATGAGGCTTACAGGAACTCTGGTAAGTTCTATGAGGCTTACAGGAACTCTGGTAAGTTCTGTTAGATCTACAGGAACTCTGGTAAGTTTTGTTAGATCTACAGGAACTCTGGTAAGTTTTGTGAGACCTACAGGAACTCTGGTAAGTTCTATAAGGTCTGCAGTAACTCTGGTAAGTTCTGTGAGACCTCCAGGAACTCTAGTAAGTTCTGTGAGGCCTTCAGGAACTCTGGTAAGTTTTGTTAGATCCACAGGAACTCTGGTAAGTTCTGTGAGGCCTTCAGGAACTCTAGTAAGTTCTATAAGGTCTGCAGTAACTCTGGTAAGTTCTGTGAGACCTCCAGGAACTCTAGTAAGTTCTATAAGGCCTGCAGGAATTCCGGTAAGTTCTTTGAGGCCTTTAGGAACTCTGGTAAGTTATACGAGGCCTACATGAACTTTGGGTGTAAGTTCTATATGAGTGTTACAGGAACTCTGGTAAGTTCTACAAGGCCTGCAGAAAAGTTAAACACTGACTAGGGACTGGAGTAAAAAGGCCTCTATGTGACCCATTCATAGTAGCACTGTGCCAGCTTGTTTCACTGCCACTTCTGGTGGAGACACTATGAACTAGAGGTAAGGCATGAAGTAGCAAAGTCCTCTTGTCAGGCCAGCTATCACTCGAATGACAATCCGAGTGCTGGGCATGGACTTGTGTGAATCAGCAAATATTGTAACATGATTTCCCTCAAACACGGACTTGCCCCTTTGCCATGACCAATAAAACATACACCTGTCTCTATGACAGAGGGAAGGGCTGTACAGTAGAAATTTAGTCGCACATTGTACGATGCGTCTGAGCATGTGTGTGATGTATGTGTAGGGCCCAACCTGCCCAAGAACGACGTGATCATCGCAGTCAACTGGACGGGCGTGTACGTAGTGGACGACCAGGAGCAGGTCCTCTTGGAGCTGTCCTTCCCGGAGATCACCACCGTGTCTAGTCAGAAGTGAGGGCCCTGTTCTCTCTTTGCACACGCACGCACGCACGCACACACACACACACACACACACACACACACACATTTGTTTCAAAGAGGGAAGGGGGGGTGGATCCTTAAAATCATCTTAAACTGTCAACAAAAGTTTTTAAAAGGCTAAAGATATTATTAACCAATAGAGGTGTGCAAAGTCCACTTTTATGCTTCGAGCCACTGTTGGAGTCGATAACTGTTCAAATCCTAAATAAAGATTCTAAGTTTTACACACCCCTTATAAAATATTTGCTTGGTATGATGACTTGTTCCCCTTGCCCCATCGTAGAACCAACAAGGTGTTCTCGCAGACCTTCACTCTGTCGACGGTGCGCGGAGAGGAGTTCACCTTCCAGAGTCCCAATGCCGAGGACATCCGTGACCTTGTTGTGTACTTCCTGGAGGGCCTCAAGAAGAGGTCAAAGTTCGTGATAGCCCTGCAGGACTACAAGGCTCCAGGTGGGACAGTAGTTCAGCGGTCCAGCTAGCTGAGAGAATGTTGCGGTGGATTGTGTTCAGCTAGCTGAGAGAATGTTGTGGTGGATTGTGTCCAGTTAGCTGAGAGAATGTTGTGGTGGATTGTGTCCAGCTAGCTGAGAGAATGTTGTGGTGGATTGTGTCCAGCTAGCTGAGAGAATGTTGTGGTGGATTGTGTTCAGCTAGCTGAGAGAATGTTGTGGTGGATTGTGTTCAGCTAGCTGAGAGAATGTTGTGGTGAATTGTGTCCAGTTAGCTGAGAGAATGTTGCGGTGGATTGTGTTCAGCTAGCTGAGAGAATGTTGCGGTGGATTGTGTTCAGCTAGCTGAGAGAATGTTAGTGGTGGATTGTGTCCAGCTAGCTGAGAGAATGTTGTGGTGGATTGTGTTCAGCCAGCTGAGAGAATGTTGCGGTGGATTGTGTTCAGCTAGCTGAGATAATGTTGTGGTGGATTGTGTTCAGCTAGCTGAGCGATTGTTGCGGTGGATTGTGTCCAACTAGCTGAGAGAATGCACCGATGGAGTTTCCTGTGTGTTGTGTATCGCCCAGTCCACTGCTCATGTTTTGACCCTCATCTGACCTTGTTTCGCAGGGGAGGGCTCGTCGTTCCTCACCTTTCAGAAGGGAGACCTGATAGTCCTGGAGGACGACAGCACGGGAGAGACAGTCATGAACTCTGGCTGGTGCGTGGGGCGTTGCGAAAGGACAGGGGAACGAGGGGACTTCCCGGCCGAGACGGTGTACGTGCTGCCGGCGTGCAGCAAGCCCCCTACAGACATTCTGGTGCGTGTACACGACTTACAAATTGACTCACAAGAATTCGTTGATGTTGACGAACTTGGGGTACCATTCCTTTAAATTATATCTTCCTTACCCCTAACCCAGTAGTGTATTATTATTATTATTATTAGCACCACGTCTTACTACCCGTTCGGGTTATACGCACTTACGCTAATGTGTAATGGTATGGTGATTGTGAGATGAAATGGAGGACCTACAGTTTAACGTGGAATCCGAACCACGGTGGAGGCCTGGCATTCCCCACATTCACAAGATGTCTTGTCAGAGGTGAAGGAGGGGTTTGGTAATCAGATAAATCTTTGCCGGGACCGAGGATTGAACCCCGGCCGCCAGCACAGAAGTCTGACACCTTACCCCTAGACCACCAGGTCACCCCCAGTAGTGTAATTATATGTATAGCCTCAACAGGTATTAAATCGTGGCCTTAAAAAAATGCACCAGGATTTGTTTATAGAGAGGTTAGAAAACCACATTTTGTTAAAACTACTTTTAGTGAAGCAATTTTGGGGTTGAACTCTGACCTCACAGTTAAGACTCAGAAGTGCTAAGCGCTCATCTAAACCAGATGATGTTGAGACTAGTCAGCTGGGCTGTAAACGCTCTCTCTTGTATGTCTCGACAACAATCGTTACTTGTAATAATGGCCGAGTGGTCAGGGGGTCCTGTGTCGATGTATCACTCTGTTTAGAAAGTGCACACTAAACATCCCCCTTGGTGATTTCATTTTGAAATTAACAGCCATTGTTGACATTGTTGACAGGGATTTGTGTGAACCAACAGTCACAACAATGCTGGGTCATTAAATTACAAATGTGATCTTGGGGCCATAACCACGATTCTCGAGGTATTTGGCTTGTGCAGCCTCCTCTATGAAACCTTGGTTCAAATCTAGGTGGGGGTGAAGATTTGGTTCTCTCGTTATGCAAACAAAACTGGATGTGAGTCATAAGATATAAGTGTGGTTCCAGGTGCTAATAGCCCCGACTATTTAAACCACGATCATAACTGTAAACATCAAGAGGATGCCAAGATCACTTATTTTGATTCGAAGCGAAGTCAAATTGAATATATGAAATATTCATGGAACCTGAAAGGACCAGTGATGCCTGTGCTTGGGTGTGGTCTAACAATAACAAAGAAGAAGTACATTTCTTGGCAGTACTAAAACCTCTGTGGATATTAAATTTCTTTTGTTTTTGTAACCCAGAGAAACATTGTTGATATGATTGTTTGTTGTGTTTTATTTTGTTTTTTATAAGAAAAAAAGTATTGTTTGTGTAGTTATGAAGAACTGGCTATTGTGCAAAAATAGGACTATTTTATAGGAGTGTGTAGTGCTGTGGAAGATATTGCTGAGAATAAATAACCTATAATTATTGTTGTGGTGTGAACCAATAGATATTATAATATGTTATTATCCATTATACCCGTTAGTGGCGAGTTCGGGTACCCAGAGGCCCGAGGCTAAGTCCGGGTTGTTTCTGCACTGGCGCCAGCCGGGCAGGCATATAAATAGTGTGTGGAAACAGGGATGTGGACTTATTGGAAGGTTTGAGGGGGAAACAACCCTTACAAACCTAATCATACTTTGAACATTTTATAAAAATTATGGATGGAATCTTCAAATCCTTGAACCGTAGAATCTGTCAAATCCGTGGTGATATTTGAAATTCAAGCGTTTGAGAAAATATTGGATTCTAGATTTGAGAAAACATATTAAAAAAATTTGAATTGGAATTGTTTTCAGAGCACTAATACTGCTAATTGTTGGTTTATATACAGGTTGAACATAACACCCAGACCCCAGACCATTAATTTAACATTTAACCGAATTTATGTATGTTATATTGCATTGTTTTTTTCCGTTATTTTGTAATATTACTATTTCCTCTTAAGTTCATAATTTTTTTATAAGTTTTAAATTCGATATTCAAAAGTAACATTATTCAAATCTGGGATTAAAATTCATAAATAGTGAATTCTATCCTTCTCTTATAAAAATTGTTTTATTTATTGTGCCTTTAGACATTAAATATTATATAAAAGGATTTTGTTGCAAAAATATACAAATTTATCCAAAATTGAAAAATTATTTTTCTTTTGAAACATGTTATTCAATTACTACAATTTTTTGTCATGTATGTAACATAAAATGAAAGGAATTGAACACATGTGGGGTGTATTTTGGCTGTCAATTTTTTTTATTGGTGAATCTTTGTAATTATCGAAGCTTTTCACACCCGTAGCAAACATTTGCTCTATTTTGCTACGACTGCTTGTGTTACTGCAGGCGCTGTTCAGCCTGGAAGGGGCGGAGCACGGTCGCAAGTTGTACCCCCAGCAGGTCAACGGGACAGACACCCGAGAGAAACCTCACAGCCTGGCCGAGTACGCCCTGGACCACTTCAGGTGAGCGTCACCTCCCGGCTATCGGCTGACGATGATATTAATTACTGGAGAGGGAGTAGGATGGATCCCGGCTATCGGCTGACGGTGATATTAATTACTGGAGAGGGAGTAGGATGGATAGCGCTTGGCGACAAGGATGGCTGGAAACTGCTCAAAACATTGATTAGGTCGTGCTTGGTTGGGCACTGAAACAAACTGTCTATTATAACAACCATATTGTGACTAAACCTTATTAGTTTAAAGGGGGGGGGGGACTAACCAAAGGAAATATTTTGAGGAGCTTTCCCCCCACCAATCTAAACAGGGTATGGGGCCCTCTCCTGGTAAATGTGTGACAATATAATACATCTATTTCTATTTAGAGTTTTATTTTTAATCCTATCATATTCGAGAATATAAGAAGTAAGTGAAATAAATCTAGAGAAGTCATATTTAATCTAGGGGGGATTGCCCTCCTCCTCTTTTGGTTCCATTGCCACTAAACTAATGGTAAGTATTTAAACTTGAAGAAGAATTTTGGCCATAATCATTCTAGTCATGGCAATATTACCTTTTAATTAGAGTTAATTTGTTACATTTTAAACCCCCTAAAAATATGTGTTTATCAGCTTTTTATTTCCCACAAGTGAAGGTCTCCAGTTCTTAGTTAAAAGGGGGAAACATTATCCTTGTTAATTTTCCCTCTCCACCTAGTTGACACACAGTGCAGTGGTGACTGATCTTAGAACTACTAAACTGTTTTTGTAACAATGTACCTCTTGTCTATCAGACCACCGCCCAAGCGTACTATGTCCAAGACCCTCACTCTCACCTCGGCCCGGCGGGGCACCCCGGAGGAACTATGGCGTCACGGCCGGGAGCCCCTCAAGCAGCCGTTGCTCAAGAAACTGCTGACCAAAGAGGAACTGGCCGAGGAAGCGTGCTTCGCCTTCAATGCAATGCTCAAGTATATGGGGGATCTGCCCACCAAGAGGCCCCGCGTTGGCAACGAATACACCGACCAAATCTTTGACGGGCCGCTCAAACACGTGAGGCCCTTCCCCTAATCCGCTCTGATATGTATGGCTGAAGTTCAATCCCCACTATGTGGACTACATAGGGATGTCATATGCCATATTCGATTCCTCGTTACCTCGATAATCTTGATTCATACCGACATCGAAAGAATCAAGAATCATTCTTAATATCACAATTTTTAATACCTCATTACTTAGCTCTACAATCTCAATGGCATATTAACAAAACAGGAACATTAATATTTGGGTAATTTTATTGTTGCAGCCATTATTAATTATTTTGCCGTTGTATTTTAGTGTCGGCAAACGGTGAAGGTGCTAATCATGACCTTTGAATTCTCACTCGCTTTGCTATGATATATGTGGCAATACTACAGTAGCCCCGTGGCTTCTTTGGTGCTGACTGACAGCTCACAACTCACTTCAGACAGTCAACATCTAGGTATATACAGTAGCCCCGTGGCTTCTTTGGTACTGACTGACAGCTCACAACTCACTTCAGACAGTCAACATTTAGGTATATACCTACATTTTGACTGTCTGAAGTGACAACTGCTAAACACATGTTTTTGCAGATCATGTGGTTTGGCGTAGGGATACATAATTTGGTCTGGTAACTTTTCAAAGCTGTGAGCTGTCAGTCAGCACCAGAGAAGCCATGGAGCTACTGTAGAACTGAACACTGGATTTAAACCTTGGACCGGTATTTCTGATACTACCTCATGATGGACATGTGAAACCGTGAGCTACTTTATTTATATATATAAAGCAGCTGACGATGTCCATCATAGAGACTGTCTTGCAACAATGAGGTAGTATCTTCAAGAAACCTCAACTGCTGAGTGTTAGAGAAATAACAAATGAAGCCCTAGGCATAGTTTTAAAAGATACATTTGTGCACAGCTCAAAAACATACTTAATGTTAACTCTACTGTATTATATTAAACATTGAGAGGAGGAGATAAGGGCAAGACCTACACACTCACCAGGAAACTGTACGCCTCAAAGTTCACAACTAAAACACAGCAGAATGAGTAATTATGTAATTTCAAGGGTACGTCAATCATGTAGCAGGGGACTGATGCACCCCAAAAGTTACATAATTAAGTGTTAGTTTGTGTTTTAATTGTCGACATTGAGGCCTACAGTTTTCTGGTTAGTATGTAGGCCTTCCTCTTATATCCTCCTTTCATGGGTTAATTTAAAATTGCACCATTTTGCGCCATTTTTCCTATCTTTACAATATTGATATAAATTTTCAACACTATATTTAAATGTTCTTGTTGTCATGTTTGTTAGTTTAGACCTAAAATTCAAGGCCTTGGTCTATATAAAATAATGAAGGGTATTTTACTAATGAACCAAAATATTAATGTTATATTTATTGGAGTGTATGGTATAATTCGCAGGAAATACTGCGGGATGAGATCTATTGCCAGATCATGAAACAACTGACAGACAACAGGAACAGACTCAGTGAGGAGAGAGGCTGGGAGCTCATGTGGCTCGCAACAGGACTCTTTGCTTGCAGCCAGAACCTTCTCAAGGTCAGTCCTAGGACACAGCATTGTATGTTACCTGGGTGTGAGGCTAACATCCTCTTAGTATTGTGGGAGAGATGGTAGAGGAAAGTGATACCTGGGTGTGAGGCTAAGATACTCTTATTATTGTGGGAGAGAGGGTAGAGGATAATGATACCTGGGTGTGAGACTAACATCCTCTTATTGTGGAATAGAGGGTAGAGGATAGTGATACCTGGGTGTGAGACTAACATCCTCTTATTGTGGGAGAGAGGCTGGGGGAAATTGTTACCTGGGATGTGAGGCTAAGATACTCTTATTATTGTGGGAGAGAGACGGTAGGGGATAGTGATACCTGGGTGTGAGGCTATAATTCTCTTATTGTGGGATAGAAAGTAGAGGAAAGTGGTACCTGGGTGTAAGGCTAACATCCTCTTATTGTGGGAGAGAGGCTGGAGGAAATTGGTACTTGGGTGAGAGGCTAACATCCTCTTATTGTGGGATAGAGGGTAGAGGAAATTGGTACTTGGGTGTGAGGCTAAGATATTATTGTGAGAGAGAGGGTGGAGTAAATTAGTTACCTGGGTGTGAGACTAAAATCCTCTTATTGTGGGATAGAGGGTAGATGAAATTCATACCTGGATGTGAGGCTAACATCCTCTTATTATGGGATAGAGTGTAGAGGATAGTGATACCTGGTTGTGAGGCTAACATCCTCTTATTGTGGGAGAGAGGCTGGAGGAAATTGGTACCTGGGTGTGAGGCTAAGATATTATTATTGTGGGGGAGAGGGTAGAGGAAAGTGAATCCTGATCATGGAAGACTAGAGTTTCTGAACTCTAACAATTGACACCAAACATTCATTGCAATCTATGGCTTGTAAAGGCATGTGAATTGAAAATATTACAAAACACATGTGAAAAATACAAATATTTGTCTAAACTTAAATAATGAATTCTGAAAAAATTTAATTTCAAAAAAATCTTAAACTGGTTTGTTATTTGCATCATTGACAATTATTTCTATTGTCGACCAGGAAGTGACTTTGTTCCTGCGCACCCGGAGACACCCCATCTCCCAGGACTCCCTGCAGCGCCTCCAGAAGACCTTGAGGAACGGTCAGAGGAAGTATCCGCCCCATCAAGTGGAGGTGGAGGCTATCCAACACAAGACAACGCAGATCTTCCACAAAGTATATTTCCCCGACGACACGGACGAGGTGAGCTGTCCTGGATACTCTCTACGAGTAGGTCAGGAGGTGTGATAGTGTAGTCACATCTCTTTGCCTTCCCTTGGCCTTTCTGTGCACTCTCCCTTGTGTGAGACAGCCCCAGAGCCTGACATAACCAACCAACCCTACTGTTGTTTGCAGGCGTTCGAAGTAGACTCCTCAACTCGAGCCAAGGACTTCTGTCAGAACATTTCTCAGCGCCTGAATCTGCGCTCCAGTGAGGGGTTCAGCTTGTTTGTCAAGATAGCCGACAAGGTCATCTCTGTGCCCGAGGGCGACTTCTTTTTCGACTTTGTCAGGCACCTCACCGACTGGATCAAGAAGGCTCGACCTTCCAGAGATGGTGAGGACAGCTATAGCTGAGTGATGAGTCATATGAGAGCATTGGCTATGATTGAGATCTTGAGAATTATATTTTGAAAATCAAGTCAACAACAAGTGACTATTGACCTGCTAGTTCCTATCATCCTGCTATTTTGTAGACATTGACCTGCTAGTTCCTATCATACTGCTATTTTGTAGACGTTGACCCGCTAGTTCCTATCATACTGTTATTTTGTAGACATTGATCTGCTATTTTGTAGACATTGATCTACTAGTTCCTATCATCCTGCTATTTTGTAGACATTAATCTGCTAGTTCCAATCATACTGCTATATTGTAGACATTGATCTGCTAGTTCCTATCATCCTTCTATATTGTAGACATTGACCTGCTAGTTCCTTTCATCCTGCTATATCGTGGTCTGTTATTGGACTGCAGCCGGCTCACCTGTCGTTTGTATTCCAGGCTCCTCCCTGCAGTTCACATACCAGGTGTTCTTCATGAAGAAACTGTGGACCAACACAGTCCCTGGCAAGGACAGGAACGCTGATCTCATCTTTCACTTTCACCAGGAGCTGCCCAAACTGCTCAGAGGTTGGTAATGGATGCGACCGGGGGATTCACAACCTCAAACGACGCAGACTGTAGAAATAATTAGCGCTCGCTCAACCCTTTAGTCCCACAACTACAATGGATTCGGGGGCCAACAGTGATACTGCTATTTCATTCTTACTAACTGTTTAGGTTGTACATATATGTACAAATTACACTAATGAGTTAGGGATGAGAGGTGACCTGGCGGTCTAGGGGTAAGGTGTCATACTTCTGTGCTGGGAGTCCAGGGTTCAATCCTCGGTCCCGGTACGGATTTATCTGATTACCAAACCCTTCCTTCACCTCTGACAAGACATCTTGTGAATGTGAGGAATGCCAGGCCTCCACCGTGGTTCGGATCCCACGTTAAACTGTAGGTCCTCCATTTCATCTCACAATCACCTTACCATTACACATTAGCGTAAGTGCGTACAACCCGAACGGGTAGTAAGACGCGGTGCTAATAATAAATAGTTAGGGATGAGGGAGGTTGAACCCAGAGAAAGTGTACCCACATTTTTTGGAGGGAAAGTGGAAAACTATTTTGAAAAATAAAAACCTTAATACACATGACCAGGATTTAAACCCCGATCCCCCTGTCATCGGGAGTGTAGTTAACAGGAGAGTGACGCCTTAGACCATGTGGCCAATGAAGTAGGTGGGGCCTTTTAATCATTTTTTGCAATGTTGTACAAGAAAAAAATCGCAAAACTGTTATTTATGAAGTGATTCTTCAGATTGTTTTATCTTCTGGGAAATGTTATTACAATGACACATTACACTCCTACATTATCTATTGGGTGACACCAGAACTGGCACAAATCTGAAGAGCCAATCAAATTAGCTCATGGCACTTAAGGGGTTAAAACATATATATATATATATATATATACATACACACACACACACTCCTGTTAACAAGGGCAGATCCGCCTCCCTCATCCCTAACACACCAGCACAATTAATAAATATGCATGTAACCCGAACTGATAATGAGACGTGGCGCTGAAAACACCAGGGGCAAAAGAGTGAATTTTAGGGAACTGTGTCAGCATTGACTTAGACCCGAGAAACTAGGGTTCACTTCCAACCAATTGCACAGGTTATTTCTTTTATTGATAGTCTATCTTTACTTTGGGTGTATGCTAGTTTATTTACACTTGAACATACCATGAAATATTAATAACAAACCTCAGGGACGTCCGACGACTATTTGTCTTGAAACAACGATCATGTTCATGACTACTAATCATATAAATGACTACCAGTGGTATAATCCTGATGTCTGTCATACAGGGTACCACAAGTGCACCAAGGAGGAGGCGTCCCGGCTAGCAGCCCTTGTCTACAGGGTCAGGTTCGGGGAGAGCAAGCAGGAACTGCAGGCCATACCGTGAGTGTTGTACCACTGGTACTGTTTCAATAGGTGCTCCTTGCACCACTAGGATAGCCCAGGGTTTAGGTTTGATGCCTGCAGATATATAACTAACTAGTGTTGGTTAACCCTGTGTTCTCTTGTCTGACTGCAGTCAAATGTTGAGGGAACTGGTGCCTGCAGATATATAACTACCTAGTGTTGGTTAACCCTGTATTCTCTTGTCTGACTGCAGTCAAATTTTGAGGGAGCTGGTGCCTGCAGATTTATAACTACCTAGTGTTGGTTAACCCTGTGTTCTCTTGTCCGACTGCAGTCAAATGTTGAGGGAACTGGTGCCTGCAGATATATAACTACTTAGTGTTGGTTAACCCTGTATTCTCTTGTCTGACTGCAGTCAAATGTTGAGGGAACTGGTGCCTGCAGATCTGATAAAGATCCAGAATGCCACCGATTGGAAGAGATCAATCGTCGCGGCCTATAACCAAGATGCAGGTACTCTATACTTAAACAATAACATTTCAATTTTAATTAAAACCTCTCTATTTTCACCAACCGAACCAGCTGTCTCGAATTTAAATGAATTTGAAAATTAACTCTCAGGCATAGGAATCAAACATCGGACCTTCAGCTTAGTGCCATCACTGAGCCATATTGGATTTTTCCCTCACAGTTTAAGGCAGAGTCTGTGATGGACATGTGGAACTATCATTGAATCACATTCAACATCCACTCAAGTTCGGCTTTATGTTGCTGCTCTTACATAGGTCCTGGGACAGATTTAATTTTTCAACTCGATTTAATTCGTTTGAAAGATGTATCCAGTGATTGATGGCTGTATCAATTAGTTTTAAAGGTGACCTGGTGGTCTAGGGGTAAGGTGTCAGACTTCTGTGCTGGCGGCCGGGGTTCAATCCTCGGTCCCGGCACAGATTTATCTGGTTACCAAACCCTTCCTTCACCTCTGACAAGACATCTTGTGAATGTGGGGAATTCCAGGCCTCCACCGTGGTTCGGATTCCACGTTAAACTGTAGGTCCTCCATTTCATCTCACAATCACCCTACCATTACACATTAGCGTAAG
>CABFVX010005310.1:20072-49744 GCA_902151425.1 Timema shepardi
ATTCACTCCACAATACTACCCTCCAACACTACTAGAGCATTCACTCCACAATACTACCCTCCAACACTACTAGAGCATTCACTCCACAATACTACCCTCCAACGCTACTAGAGCATTCACTCCACAATACTACCCTCCAACGCTACTAGAGCATTCACTCCACAATACTACCCTCCCAGGCTACTAGAGCATTCACTCCACAATACTACCCTCCCAGGCCACGTGTGTTAATGGCTCATTCTGTGTTATTAAGGAATGAGTCCGGAAGACGCAAAGATAACATTCCTGAAGATAATCTATCGCTGGCCAACGTTTGGCTCGGCCTTCTTTGAAGTGAAGCAGACGACGGAACCCAACTACCCTGAGATGTTGCTGATAGCCATAAACAAACATGGCGTCAGCCTCATTCACCCACAGACTAAGGTAATAATAGGTTCATTTACTCACCCCTCATGTGAGATCCAGCCTCTACCTGTGTGCGCACGGTAGAACCTTGATTACCTGGACAACCAGTTATCCGAATTCATATTGCATCAGTGGTTTTTGTAAATTGCGAGTTAAATATTAAGTGGACAGAATTATTCTTATCATGTTAAGGAAACTAAATTTGTGTAGGGAATGAACTACATCAGTAAAAAACTCGTATCCAAGTGAGTAAGTTGACGTAGTATCGCTTCAAAAGACGGGAGGTTGGAAAGGGAAGGCTGTTTTCTAACATCTCACTTAATGAGATGCGCCTCTTCCATCGCCAGTCGTAAAACAGTTGGAGGCGTGTTTTAGTGTGTCCTAATTAGTCTGGATGGCTGGGGTTCTATTTCAATGCAAAAATTTAGTTTGGGTCCAAGTTTCAGTAGCAATTCGATCACAACTCAAAAATGTTTTCAAAACTTGGAAACTTTGAATACTCAATTTTTTTAACTTTATTTCAATAATTTAAAGTTTAATTAATTTGATTCGATTCTAAGATATTACCTGCCTCGGTGGCGTAGTTGGCTAACACGCTTGTCATGTTGAGCTCAACTGCTGAGGACGGGGAGATCAAGGTTCGAATCTCGGTCGGGTGAACTGGGGGTGGTTTTTCCTTAATGGTTTTCCACTCTCCCTCCACGCAAATTCGGGTTCACTTCCTCTAATTCAACCTTCCTAATTCCTAATCCATTAGAGTAATTAGTACTTAAAGCGTATAACCCTAACGGGTAGTAAGACGCAGTGCTAAATCTCTAAGATATTATTTCTTCGCAAAAACAGTCAATTTATTTTTTGTTTTATTTAAAAACATGGCTTTTGCAACTATATTAAATTTAGTTAAAATCTGAAATTTTGTGTGATCATAAATTTTTTCCACAAAAAAATGGCCAATCTTATAAATGTATATTTGTGTCTGCCCATTCTTGGATTTGTTAAAGAAAGTCGACTTGAAATATTAATATAAATATTGCTCTCCATTACTCTGACTTGAATAAAACTAATTTTTTTTATTGAAACTCAACTTTTAACGGGGAAATATCTGCTGGTACCCAGCCCCTGTGATAATATCAAAATGGGGATTTAAGAGCATCTTTTTGAAAAGAGAGAAATTGGAAGTTCAAAACTATTTTTGGTCCCTCACCTAAAATACAAGACTGAAAAGACACTAGTTCTACCGTACATAGCCATGTGAAAGTTGTTAGGTTCGTATACCTTCACACCGAACGTGTGTTCCAGGAGATACTTGTGACACACCCGTTCACGCGCATCTCCAACTGGTCGTCGGGCAACACCTACTTCCATATGACCATCGGCAACCTGGTGAGAGGGTCCAAGCTTCTCTGCGAGACCTCGCTGGGGTACAAGATGGACGACCTCTTGACCTCGTACATATCGCTCATGCTCACCAACATGAACAAGCAGCGCGGCACGCTCAGGATAAAATAGTGTCACACTCGCGCAGGCGCGCTGGAACTCAACCAGGACCAAAGATTTAACCTGTAGTGTAGAGAAAGGGAGATTCCTTGATGGGTCAAATGTTTGTCGAAGGCGAGTTCTTATCTTGATAGGAGATAGAGCCTTCTTGCGTGAGACCTGGCATTGCAGAGCTTGTTGCGTCTTCAGGGAGAACATTGTGGAGCAATTCCTCTTCAAATGTACATCTTAGTCTCAGGCCGGTATAGCAAGAATGAAGCTGAGTGTTTCAGTAGTGTGAGTGAGGTCTAAGTGTCACAGTAGTAAGAATGGGCCACGAGTTCCGCGGTAGTTTCCTCGGGACTGCGCTACTGCACTGCTCACGTGACGACCAGGGCTGTGGAGTGCGCGCACCAGGCCTTCGACTCTGACTCTTTATTAAATGGCTAAAGTATATTAACTAGTAACAACAAACTGACTGCAGTAAAATGCTCCAATACAGATGACTTCATGAGAAGCTTCTTTGACTTTGTGAATGTATAGTTGAATAAATTTGTCAATCAAATTTACAAATACTGGTCGTAAGGAATATTATAAAAAACAATTACATACCCCGACTCCACCCGAAATTGATTTTGACTCCACAGCCCTGGTTATGAAGTCACTACTTGGATAATTAATCGTCGCGGTTCTCGAGCAAATTAATGCCACTACTGTTCTAATCACACTACCGGCCCACTCGACTACATTCTTGTGAACTGGCCCCAGCTATACCTGGAGAACGCGGGCTGTTTATCTCTAGAGAAAACCGGGAACTTTACAAATCATAACCATGACGAACAGCTTCCAGCCACTGGACCCCTCCACCTTGGCTCAGTCCTCTCCTCTCTCCTCCACACTCCCTTGTACTCTTCCTCTCATCCAAATAACTGTTAGAAATACTGGAATGCTCACACATTCTGGACATTTAACCGCGGGCTATAACTCGTCCTGTTTTAAACACAACCAATTTGATCTAAAGACATTAATTCCTGTGTACTTCAATCTAGGCTGTAGCAAGAAACGAGCGGCGACCCTCTCTGTACAAGGGATATCTCGGATATGTTGAGTAACCTGGGAAGTTTGCTTCCCGACCCATAACACATGTTTACCATACTCGCTCGTTGGAAGCGAATCAGATTGTCTCGTTAACAAGATCTGAATAATATCACCAGAATTATATTGAAACCATTGTGTGTTTTCCAGTCAACCTTATCTTACATCACAACATTCTGACTGTCCAACATTTTCAAAATATCTTGGTTCAATTTGTTGCACAAGATGTCGGTACTGTTGTTTATTATAACTTAATGACACAAGTTCAACAGTTTAGATGAATAGTTGATGCATTACAAAAAATATGTATTTAATATCTTTCTTATCTTATTATTTTGAAAAGTAAACCATTTTTAATCATTTAATAGGGATGTGCAAAGCTTTGAAAACTTTGACTTATCCTTTTAAAACTTCAACTTTGTGTTAAATACTTGTCCTCTTCGACTTCAATTCGAAAGTAAAATTTTGAATTTAACTACGGAGCTTAGCCAATAAAAAGTTTAAATACACATTTATGTTAAATTTTGGTAATTTGGAGTTAAGTACATCAAAAATTAATGTGCACACGACAAAAATATAAAATAAATTACATGTTGTGAAAGTAACTTAATTTATCATTTTAGGATAAAATCCTCTGGTATTCGAGAGATTCGAGTTTCATAAAAATCTCAAAAAGAGAACCTAAATACAATTATGGAGACCATTACTGGAAACCAAAATTTTAAGCAATGGTAACAGTAATTTTATAGGCTTGTGTGGGGTAAAGTAACAAAATAATAAAAAAAGGGCTAATATTGTTCAAATATGATTTATTTATTCAAAAAGGGTTCTCTTTGTTTTTTTATGACATAACAGATGACCAACAAAATAGTGTGTCGGTGAAACCTGACTTTTTAAAAAAACTTCAATTTCAAGTATTTCAATTGTATTGTAATTTAAATTTGTATTTAAGATTCAGATTTGAAGAATACGATATTAGATCCATCTTTTATGCTACATATAATATTTTTTTGCTGACATTTAACATTTTCATATATATTTTCGCAGTAAAATAAGTTCATGTATTTGAATCAACTTAACTTTGAATTGAAAATGTCAACTTCGCATTCCTTTATTATTCAATAACATTTAGTAATATGTGTTTGTGCTGAAGGGTTGCGAAACATGCGTTGGACTAAGTTTTATATTTATTTACTACAGTATTTAGTATTTTGTTAAAAGTTAATCAATATTAATTCTACTGTCACACGTCTGACTGCCTATTCGAGCTATTCGACCACCTGAATGTTTATTTTCATCCTGAAATTCTAGCTTGCAAAACATGGTGAATATTATTTAAGGTTATGTAAGATCACATAACTACTTACAAAGAATCTCCGTGACTTCATCAGGTCATCTAACTGTGATTCCATCCATTAGTGAAAAATATAATCTAGTTTTTGTTTTACAGTGCTCGAAAAAATATGATAGCTATGACCCAACTTACATGTCATGATAGATTTGTTGCCGTCAATATTATTCACATGTGCGGTTGTAATTATACTGAAGGAACTATCAAAACTATAATTTTATCTTAAAAAAAAAGCGGCAACAGATTGTTGGACTTGCTTATTCTAAGTGAGGATGTTTTGAGTTATTTCAAAAGCCCAACTGAAATATTTTTTGAGAGGACCACAAAATGTTGACACAAACAATTGCAGTGTTGCTTGCTTATAAAGTTATATAGGTAAAATTAAAATTTTATTTTTGTATGGACTATGTTAGCTTTATTTGTTTATTTCTTATATTTTAATAAATACATATATTTATACATATTTTTAAAAACTAATACCCATCAGGGTTGTTTTAATTCACTTTGGGCGTGTAAAATAAAATGGTGGATACTGTTAACTGTCGGGAATTGTTTAAATGTCTATACAAGACTTTTATTAGTTTTACATTTTGTAAATCTGTAAATAACTTGACCTTTGATACGTTTGGATTCCACTGATATTTAGGTTATGAAAATGTGATACGGTACCTAACAAATTTATGTTTCTAGAGAAATTTTATTAAAAAAGGTAGATGTTGCATTAAATATTAATAGCAGCACAAAGAAGCAAACACAAAATAGCCTTGAAGATTAACAGATGGAACCATTTACACTGCTTTAACTGGACAGAGAGGAAGACAGTTCACACTTAACACTTCTGCCGCTAGACAAAAATCACAGTTTACACTATACACTGCTGCCACTGGACTGAAACCACAGTTCACACATGTTATATTGTATTTGTTCAATTTTCCCTTAAAATAATTATGTACTTAGGTCAGGGGATCGGCCAGTGACTTGATTTTCTTCAAGAAGCAGCTATTACATCTTTGTCCAGTGGCAGCAGTGTATAGTGTGCTGTTTTTTAATTGTAACAGCCGTATTGTATTTGTTCCCTTTGATATGATTTTTTATCAACCTTTTCTTTACCTTCAACCAAATATATATTACCTACCTTATAAGAGAGATTATATCGACTATCCTGGACCAAAGGAAACAGGCTATTAAAGTTTCAAGGTCATTTGGTGTATAGAAGTCTAATTTATCAATTGTGGTATTTATGCTCTGAAACAATGTAGGTGTCTACTAACATTGCTTCATGCGGACATGCAGGTTCTCGGAGAATTCTGATGAAACTTACGTTCTTATGTTCTATGTTGTGTTTGTTTACTGCTATGAGTTATTGAAACATCACAAGGTCTAGTGCAATCTTAGCTGTATTTTGATTTGTTATGTTATTGCTTGTTGTTGGAAAAAACAAGATTTATATATTAAAACTGATTACAAATTATTGTATATGTATTTATTTTACTACCAAATATATTCTGAAGAGTGTTAAGTTGAGAATAAATAAATCTATAACTACTGGGGTATTATTTGCATGGCGGGTGCCAGTGACGAGTGTTCCAACTGTGAAGAAAGTCCTCGATTTGCACTAAATGGAGTCTGCATTTAACTTATGACCTTCGATATTAACAAACTGTTAATAGGCGAGTTCTTGCGTTCAAATTGGTATCACTGCTTAAGACCCCGAGTGTTTTCTCGCTCGTGGTATTGTTGCTGGTTAGGAGCGTTAACGATCGAGACGATCCCAAACTTAGTTGTCAAACGCTTTCCTTTGTTTCAACCGATGTTCTCTGGAAATTGTGCTCCAATTTTAAAACGCCAAGACCCCTCAAGATAACATTTTAATTATGAATTCAAGATGGACAATTATATAGCTCAAAACCTTGGACACAATTACTACTTATAAAATATTTACAACACATGATATTTGTTAACTAAAAAATAATATTGTTGTACCTTAACATTAAAGTGTATCTACACCACTTATTATCTGCGAATTCTTTTTTTGAAATTTTTAAAAAGTAATGTTGTGTAGGCCAAAATATTGGAGCCATATCATAATTAAAACACGTTCTAGGTTATTATTTGTGGGAGGTACTAGAAATGACTAGTTATGAATAAAAAAAGCACAATTTGAACTACAGACAGTAGGAGACACCTGTTCTGCTCTTCCACCATAACACGCTCAAAAGCAGAGTATGAAAACGGCTTTGGGTGCCATTTTACTGTCTGTGATTCGGCCTATTTATATCATGTGTGCTCAGCGTCTCTCTGTACTTTAGCAATTAAAAAAAATTACTATAGTAACCTATCAACTGGAATCAAGATCTTTGTTTACGAAACACACCTCAAAAGTCCTTTTAGCCCTCCAACTATCATAACCGCTTGGTTGATAACACTCGGCATCAAGACGTAACCAATTCAATCGCAAAAACTCGTCTAGTATATTTTAAAGTGTGTACATGTAAACATAGAATTCTTACCAAGTTAAAAATTGTATTTTTGTTGAAAAATGTCCGTCCATTCTTTTGTTATAAATGATATTTCTTGGTATAACTTAACTTAGCATTTTAATGTGTTTGTAATTTTGGCATGAGTGTGTATTTAGCAACATGTGTACAGATTTATGGTGTTTAATAAAATATGGTAATTATATTTACATCTTGAGTCATTGTTAATTAGTACAGCCAACAGCACTATCTTATCGCCCAGTGATACCTATCTACTGTTGACCATGACCTAGCCCAATGCTCTGCTCTGAATATCAGGTTCATACTTGTATCTATGGTTATGTTAAGTAGAGCTACCCTTGGTGAAAGGTTTATTTTTCAACCACCATGTCTTACTACCCTTTCAGGTTATATGGCAATGGGATTAGGGAGGTTATATTTTATAAGAAGTATATTCGCATTTGCATGGAGGGACCATAGAAAACCATTTAGTTAAAACCACCCCAGTACATCCTACTGAAGTTTGAACCTTAATCTTCCCATCATCGGCAGTCTAGACTAACGCGAGAGTTAGACCAAGCGGCCGCTGAAGCAGGTAGGTTGGACTAACGCGAGAGTTAGACCAAGCGGCCGCTGAGGCAGGTAGGTTGGACTAACGCGAGAGTTAGACCAAGCGGCCGCTGAGGCAGGTAGGTTGGACTAACGCGAGAGTTAGACCAAGCGGCCGCTGAAGCAGGTAGGTTGGACTAACGCGAGAGTTAGACCAAGCGGCCGCTGAGGCAGGTAGGTTGGACTAACGCAAGAGTTAGACCAGGCGGCCGCTGAGGCAGGTAGGTTGGACTAACGCAAGAGTTAGACCAAGCGGCCGCTGAAGCAGGCAGTTTAGACTAACACGAGAGTTAGACCAAGCGGCCGCTGAAGCAGGCAGTCTAGACTAACACGAGAGTTAGACCAGGCGGCCGCTGAGGCAGGTAGGTTGAATTTAGCTCAAATTGTGCCATCAACAAAATAAATGTTCGAGGTGATCAAACAGAGTGTAAATAAAAACAGTGAAGACAGTATATTGATTTTTATTAGTTGGTAGTTGACAAAGTGTGTGATGTGTCGACACTTACAACTGTTAAGTGATATGATTTGCAATGTGTGATCACATCACACGACAGTCAGGTATGGTAGGAGTCACACTGGCTGCAGGTTGGACAGGTTTCTTTACTGTATCGTCGAATGTGGACATACATTGGATTCATAAATACAAAATAAATCTGACACAGTTTAATTATGATGTATATACAACTTACAAACTAACATATACAAAGTACCATATGTATATATATATATATATATATATATATATATTTTGGAAATATTCCCGCACACAGGTGTGAGATGCGACACAGAGAGCTGACAACTCGACAAAAATTACATATTTACACTTTGACTAATACAAGTGGCAGCATCTTGCCGCAAGTTATGTTATGGAGACACTTTTAAAGGAAATGCATTAGGAGTGTGCAGAACTTTGCAAGTAGGGATGGACCCTCAAATCCTTAAGGATATTCATGAGTCATGACTCAAATCCTTTGTTTTAGAGTTCTAATATTGCTTATTGGCGGTTCAGAACCAATTGTAGGATGAACTTAAATTACTGGTCTGGGGTCTGCTTGTTGACACTTGACTATGTGTGAATGTTATAGTGAGTATATCATAAGAAAGAACGTTAGCATTTAGTTACTAATTGTGTTTTCCACTGTTCTATTATATTTATGTTTCCTCTTATGTTCACGATTTTGTCCAAGATTTGGGTTCATAAAATAGTGGATTTAACTCAAATCTATTCCAAAAACATTACAAATTAATATTCATATGAAAAATCTGAAGTTATTATTATTGAATTTCATTTTGTGATAAAAACTTAAGTTAATAAATTAGAATAAAATACCACATTTTCCAAGTTATTTTACTGCATAGAATTAAATAAATAAGAACACAGTAAACTTTTTTTCAAGCGTCAACAAAGAAATATTCAAGGCCGTAGTCAGGCAGTTTGGGGGGTTAGAGCCCCCCCCCAAATGTTATGAACAAAATATATATATGGCTTTATTAATGGTTCAAACAATAAAATTAAGATAAAAGTACAAATTAGGGGTATGTGTTACCATAAAAAGAACTTCTAGAAGTGTTTAGTATCTATAATTATTTATAGCCTTCGGCAATTATGTTGTTATGTTTGCATAAAAAACACTCCAGATAGCTTTTAAAACTGTTTATCATTTAGAATCTTTTTCTAGCCTCTGGCAATGGGGGAGGTGTTGCTCACCAGCCCCCCCACAACTAAAATTATTGGCTGGCTACGGCCTTGGAAATATTCTAACTTAAATCTTTCTTTTGAGAATATTTTATACTTTGGAGTTCACTTCAAATCTAAAAATGACCTTGGCACACCCCTAGAATATATATGTTAAACTATTTGAGCTTTATATTAACAAAATAATATTTAACAACATAGATAGTACAAATTACATCCTCCCTAAACTAATCGATAAATATGAGGTTGGATTGATCCCACTCTTCCACCGAGCAAATAAATACAAGTTTCGAATGATTCATAAAGCACAATGTATTTGTTCAGAAACATTACTTTGAAATGTAGGGAGGTTTAAAATTACATCTCAAAGTTAGATGTAAATGTACGAATATTAACACATCGGCTGGCTACGTGTGAACTTTTCTTTGTATCGAAGGTTCTATACACAAGTGAGCAACTTTACAAATGTGATTAACCACCGCAAAACATCCCCAAATACATGTCTTTAAGTTTATTGAAATTAAAAATAAATAGTTGTTTGAAAAATAACCAAGTTTTATGTACAAATAAATAATATCGAATGAAAAACTTGGCTGTCGCCCGCAAAGCGACAATTCCTTATTAGATCCTTCAAATATTCTTAAGATGGCCGATATCAAACAATCTTCCACGCTCTTGTGAAGTAGTGGCACAATTTAAAAATGTTTTAAAAACAAAGACTTTAATTTTATCAGATTAATATTTTTTAGGTATTTTTTTAAAAAGCTAGCAAAGAAATCACCTAAAATGCTCACAAAATATTCAAATAGTAAAAAAAAACTTGTTTTCATTGATTAAATAGTTACATATTTAAAAAACAAATGCGTATAAGAGAGAGGAGAAAGTATGCTCAGGATATAATCTTTATATTTACTAATATTTCTTTAAGGAAAACCCCTTTTATATTTTTGAGAATAAAACATAAAAACAACATATAAATATGAATGTTTGAAGGTAGACCCCTTCTCCAGTATAATAGAATAAAAAACAGAGTGGACTAGGGCAGCCTGGCTAGAGGTAGGTCAGTGTTACTTAAGACAGACAACAGTATCCAAGTGACCATGTCAACCCATAGCCAGGCTGCCATACTCCACTCTGTGTTTTATTCTATTCTATTGTACCCTCAAAATTATATAATTGTGTGTTTTAGTGTTCTTATTGTGGACTTTGAGGCCTACAATTTTCTTGTTAGTGTTTAAGCCTCGACCTTCTATTCTCTATTCACTGTTTAGTTTAATACAGCCGTTTGGCGCCATATTGCCTTTGTTGAAATATGTTTCGTTATATTTGTAAGGAGGAACATGAAAGGTGGATAGAAACATAAAAAGGAACAAATACAATATGATTTTTACAAACAAAAGAAGAACACAGTTCACACTTTACACTACTGTCAAAGGACAGACGTAATGGCTACCTCTTTAAGAAAGTCAATCGTTACCGCCCAATCACTCGATCTAGAGTTTTTATTATCAGAACTCATCAGGATGGAGTGTGAAATGCAACTTCCTTAATAATGTTAATGTAAAATACAAATGGAAGAAAATGGAAAATGGTAAAGAATGATAGGACACTTAGATATGGACATCTAAATTTAAAGAATAATATTCGAGATGAAGTTTCTAAATGCAGAATCAAGAGCAATTCAGCATTAATATGATGTAAAGTAAATAAAGATAATGTATGCTCAAGATTAATTTAATATAAAAGTAATAATAATAATATAAACATGTGAGTAAAATAACGCCAAAGAATTAGTAAACAAAATAAACATGGAAATGAAATGTTAGCAGTTAAGAGTGATTAGGCTTGCAGTATTTGCAATTGAAGCTTATTGGCAGGTGAAGGTGGTGGTAGGTGAAGGCCTTGTTCTAGTTGTAAATAATCCCAGATCGGCCTGACACAACACTGGTTTCTGACAGGTAGTCGGTTATTTCTGGTCTTGTTATTATCAGGGTGGTAAGCACTGCTTTCTTTTGGAGTTGATCTGCTTTGAAAGATTATTATTAGCACTGCGTCTTACTACCCGCTCGGGTTATACACACTTACACTAATGTGTAATGGTAGGGTGATTGTGAGATGAAATGGAGGACCTACAGTATTAACGTGGAATCCGAACCACGGTGGAGGCCTGTCATTCCCCATATTCGCAAGACGTCTTGTCAGAGGTGAAGGAACGGTTTGGTAATCAGATAAATCTGTGTCGGGACCGAGGATTGAACCCTGGCCCTCCAGCACAAAAGTCTGACACCTTACCTCTAGCCCTCCAGCACAAAAGTCTGACACCTTACCTCTAGCCCTCCAGCACAGAAGTCTGACACCTTACCTCTAGACCGCCAGGTCACCATCTGCCTTGAAAGATGATTGTATTGCATTGATATCTACATAACAAAGTTCCACAGTAGTACTCCCTTACAATGTGTAATTTATCAACATACATTCATGAGGTATCTCGCTGTGTCCACTAACAAATATTCTTCCTCACAAATCATATTACGCCCCCCAATTTTTTTGGTCAAAAAAGCGTGTGAAATATATGCGAGTAAATGCAATATTTAAAACCCACGAGAGTGAGTCATCATTATGTTAAGTTGATCGTGGTTCCAGCATAAGTTGAGATAGAAACAGTGACAATAAGCTTATTCCGAACTTAAGATCCATATTTGAGAAAGTGCCTTTCCATCTGAACCATGTGTTCCTCTCTTCTGTCCAGGGGCAGCAGTGTACAGTGTGAAATATGTGTGTCATAATTGTGTTTGTAGCTTTTCCCCCTGAAGAGCGTTACGTGAACTACACTCGATATCATCTCAGAAGAAACTATAGTTACTATTGGGAAACAGCATTGTTTTTATCTTGTTTTCATGTGGTCAATTTTAAATAAATATATTAGACCAATCTGACGTTTTCAAAGCTGGTTATTAGAGGTTTCCAGTATCACCTTAATACCCTCAACAAACCACCTTCCGACCGAACTGAAAGCGAGTATGTCCGTCAATCGAGATAAAGTGAAGATAAAACTTTCCTTTGCAAGACGTGAGGTTACCTCAATGTAACGAAACTCCTGGTTCAGTACTATCCACCTTCCCGCTAAGAACACGAGCACTGTGATGAATACGTTACCAAGGTAACTCGACAATAAACCAATCAAAGGTGAGGTTTGCACAATAATAAAGTGGCCAACACCACTCATTGAGAATAACATTGCTTCTTTACTAAACAGTCCTGTAAATGTCATGGACAAAATTACGTCTCGTATACTCACACACGTAAATGAGACGTATTTTGTAAAGGAGTCTCGGTACACAAACACTCGTCAATCACATCCAGACTTGTTGTCCAATTATCTGCAAACAAGGACCCGAGAGGACAAGAGTCGCATTACGTGGCGGGTAATAAACTTACGAGATGAGGCTACTGAGGCGTTGGTAGAGGATCCTCCCCCTTATACTAGGATCATAAGTAGCCCCTGATTTTTATAGGAAACCCACTTTCAAACACCAAAATCGATAGAAATCCACTTAAGATTGGCAAATATGTCTTATAAAGTTCATATAAAATTTATCAATAGTTTTAAACAATTCTTCCTTATGGATTAATGTATAGCTTCCCTTTATATAATTAACTATATGGACTAAAATAAACAATGAAAGGAGATTAGACAGAAGGGCTACACACTGACCAGCAAAGTTCACAATTTAAATACAACAAACCACATAATTACATATTGTTTGGGGGAAATCAGTCCCTTTCTTCAACAGAAGAGAATAAAACACAGACTAGACTATTATTTATGTGTTTTAATGGTGAACTTTGAGGCCTGAAGTTCTCTGGTCCTTCTATCCTTTTTTTCATTGTTTAGTTTCCAGCAGTTTGGTGCCATTTTTCCAAAGTAAATAGAATAAGAATATAAATTTAAATGTAATATTTTACCACCATCGTGGCAATGTGAAATATCAGTTTTCAAATAACAAGCTTCCTATGAAAATCAGAGAGTACCAATCTTACCTAACAACGCAGACAGTTGATTAGCAAACCTACACTGCAATAAAGTTGAGTGTTTTCTTCCAAAATGTTTGCCATTTACTCATATTTTCCACCTGAAATTTTATAGTGAATATTGCAACATTCCAACATGTTAATTTGACCTTCCTGACCCATTTGTTAACTGCGCACACTTAATTACACCTGCACATAGAGGTGTGTCCTATGTTTCACATTAAGTGACATGCACACCTTTACACAATGTCCTAACTCTACATGGGCCCCGCAGGGGGCTGGTGCTGGTTCCACGGCACGTCAGTGAGCGGCTGGAGGCGCCCCGGCTGGACCGCACTTCGCATGATGTCATCTGCCGGGGGGCAGTGGGGCCGCGGCCCTGGCTCAGGCGTGTAGGTGAACGTCAGCCCCGTCGCGTATATGATCCCGTCATTCCTTACGAGCGAGACCGGCACCTGGGTGGGCTGCCGGACCCACAGCCACTCCTCTCGAAACGAGGAGATCTCTGGCACCACACAGAGCATGCTCTCCTGACAACGATACATCGTCTCTGCCTCCACATCGCCAAACCACACTTGGAGACTCGGGGTGAAGTTCTCACCGGTGAGCTCCAACATGGCCACATCGCCGCCCCCGTTCAAATGCAGACTGTGGACCACCGGTACGGGGGTGACAGGTGACCGCACAGGGCCCATCCCCTCGTAGAACTGGTACTCGGCCTTGTCCGTGCTGATGATGGTCCAGCAGGCTCCGTCGTTGATCATCTCCTTGTTGGGTTCCTTGGGGCAAGGCGTGGCCTGGAACTGGATGATCCTTTCCTGGGACAGGCACAGGTACATCCTTTCTGTGTCCTTCATGTAAAAGGCACACTTGTGTAGCTGTGACACGGGATCGTCCGCCTCCAAGAGCGCCATCTGCTTGTCCACCTTGCGGATGATGAGTCGTGGAAGAGCCATGCCCGTCACGCTACACACCAGCTTGACGGTACTGCCGTAGTGCACATAGCCGTCGCGCACCGCAAACTCTTCAGACTCTGACTCGTTGTCGTCCAGGAGATGGATGGTGAAGGCCCCCCACTGAGTGGAGCTCGCGTGGAAGTTGCCATTCTCCACATGCAGGTACCTCGTGCTCACCGTCTGGGAGCGGAGGCGATTGAACAACGCCACCTTAACAACAATAAGTGAGGGAACTTGCAAATACGTAATATTTGAATGTTGAAAGTTCGAGAACATTTCAGATTCTAGATTCAAAGTATTTATTTTCAATTTGTTTATAGCTCTAATATTGCTCATTGTAGTTCAGCCACAACATAATTATAAGACAAACTTAACAACCAGTCCCCAGACCAGTGATTTAACATTTGATTGAATGTATACATGTTATAACGAATGCATTAATTATAACAAAAATAAGTTAACATTTAGTAGCTATATTTCTATTCTATTGTATATTAATCATTTTTTTCCAATATTTGAGTTCAAATTAGAAAATTGAGGTTAAAATATTCATATTCTAGCCATCTTGAATAATAAAACATGAAATATCTAAACATAAGTACACGCTCAGTTTATTAGTGCCCCCCGAAAGACATACCTTGGTGCCGCTGGCAATGCACAGGTCAGCGTTTTTGAGCGACTGTTTCTTCTTGGAGGGTTTCGAGATAACCTTGATGCGCTTACTGTGGAAGACGCCTATGTCATGCCCATTGCCATAGAACATTTTCACCGACAGCATGAAGTGTTTGCGCTTGTCCGAGTCAGAGATGTAAAGAGTCTTGGCGGCGCAATACTGCTTGCCGTTGTTGAGGTCCAGCTGCTGCATGTCCTGGTCCGAGTTGCCGATACCAATGAAGGCGCACAGCTGCGCCGCCTGCTCGGTTTCCCCTTGGCGCAACATTTGTTCCTGACGAAGGCGCCATCCCTCGCCGAACAGGTAGATGCACGGTGGCGGGCAGAAGAAGCGCTTCTCATTGCCGTAGGACTTTTGCGCCACCTTGGCGTGCAGTATTACTATCACCATATCACTCCTCTCGTGCAGATACCTGCGATAACGGCGCAGATTATATTGACTGGTGGTTACATTTAAATTTGTACAAGAAGGGCAGACAACTTGAAGTTACTAATCTACTCTCCCTTTTAGAGGTGTTTTGTTATTTATATTTGGAAAAGATACAGGAAAGGTGGGGGAAAACGTATAAAAGATACAATATGGCTTTTACAATGAAAAGAACACAGTTCATACTTTACACTGCTGCCACTGGTCAAAGAGGTGTCGTTACCACCTAATCCCCAGACCTTAGTTTCTGTTATGTGCGTTGTTAACAGGCGAGATTTTGTCACACACTTTAATTATCACACAGAGAAACAATTAATTTAAACTATGAGCCTACCTTTGCGAATGGTGACAGAGTACCTGGAGTGATGAGACGATATCTGGGGCGCCTCAATCTTGAGTCTTGAGCACTTAATAATTATTTCACACAAGGGAGTTTCAAGGCTGTGTACCCCGAGACTAAGAGACGCTTGAACACTGTTTTTCCCGTTATACTAAGAAAAAGCGCGGGGTAGGCGAGCCCAGAGCCACGAAGAGAGAAGGGTCAATGCGGTGCTGACACCTAGTGCTAATGACTATAATTAACTACAAACAAAATAGAGCACAGCTGGCCCAGTAGGTATATTCACACTAAACATATTCATTCTATCGAAACTCACCAGGAAGGAGTTTAATAATGCAACACAACTTCCTGAAAGAGGAAATAAAGTGTAAATTTTGTTCTTATTTTCATTGTAAAAACCATATTGTGTTCTTTCCTTTTATATGTTTTCAATTCACCTTTCCAATATATTTATATATTTTAGCACCGCGTCTTACTACCCGTTCGGGTTATACGCTTTAAGTACTAATTACTCTAATGTATTAGGAATTGGGAAGGTTGAATTAGAGGAAGTGAACCCGCATTTGCGTGGAGGGAGAGTGGAAAACCATTTAGGAAAAACCACCCCCAGTTCACCCGACCGAGATTCGAACCTCGATCTCCCCGTCCTCAGCAGTCGAGCTTCAACACGACAAGCGCGTTAGCCAACTACGCCACCGAGGCGGGTACCTTTCCAATCATTGTCTACCATATTTACTAAAAGGCTCCTCTGATGTAAATTTACCTGTCAACAAGGTTTGTTTAGCACGAGAGCTCCCCAAAACCGTGTTATAACCAACATAAAGACTGCATCACCACACCAACCAGACACAAACCCAAGTCCTTTATTGTTTGGAGAATACGTCTCAACAATCTTGACCATCAAGGAAATTATTTTATTTTCCTCACCATCCAAAAATAACTGTTAATAAATGTATACTTGAACGTCCGTCATTCCGCATTACATAAGATGGCAATAAGTTGTAAAACCAAAGATAACGGGTACTTATTCCATTTTAAATTGTGTGTTACCTAAGACACCCTTCCACTGTCACTCGAAAAGGATAATTTACCAAAGTGTCAACACTTTGAATACCAAAGTGGCTACAAAGCCTCTGATATCGAAATTAATTCCCTATGATTTGAATTTGTATTAGAACTTCAAAAGGAAATTTAAGATTTGAATTTGACCAATCTCTTGTTTTAATCCAATATTTAAATTCATTGATTTTTCATTATTTCTAATTTTTTTTTAGCACTGCGCCTTAATATCCATTAGGATTATACGCTTATGTACTAATTAAGATAATGTGTTAGAGATTAGGAAGGTTATATTTAGAGAAAGTGTACCAGCATTTGTGTTGAAGGAGAGTAGAAAACCATTTTGCGGAAAAAATTCAGTACACCCGACCAAGATTCAAACCTTGATATCGCCATCATCAGCCGTCTAATCTACTGTAATAGTAGAGTGTTTGACCACGTGGCCAACTAAGCGGGTCTTATTTCTAATTAAATTCCCTGAAATTTCAGTTTTCCCAGTTTTTGACCACCATGAACTAAGAACATGGATGCGTTGTGCGAGGTGTGTGTCCGGAACTATCAGCGCCCCAAGCGTGACTGATGAAGTACCAGTATTAGCGTTACCTCTCCATGGCCTCATGGATGCATTGTCTGAGGTGTGTCCGGAACTATCAGCGCCCCGAGCGTGACATGAGCTCCACATGACCGAGGAAAGTACTAGTATTAGCGTTACCTCTCCATGGCCTCACGGGTGAGTCGCTGCTCCTCGGGCCGGTACATGATGGAGTTGTATCGATCAAACACCAGCGGGGGAGAGGGCGGGGACTGCTGAACGCTGTGCGCCATGGAGGGCAGCCCAAACTGGTGAGGCATCGTGGCTAGAGTCCCCCGCACGCACTCTGCCCGAGACTGCTACACACAACAACAATCATCCCGACATGAGCTCGGGCGTGAGAGACAACGCACTCGACCTTGAAACAAACAGAGCCTAGATCGGGGGACATACATCGTCCTACTACCCATTCGAGCTGTATGCTAATAATGTAATCAGTTTATAATAGATTGTGATTGTTCTATTTATTTTATTAAATTTAGTTTGAATTACTAGATTTATTTTACAGATGTTGGATATTCACGTGGGGCGGGGGAGCAAGGAACATGTCGCTGAAGGGAGTGTGTAGGAGTATGGAGGAGGAGTAGGGCTGGATCATGGTGGAGAGAAAGGGGGCGGAGGAGAGACTACAGACCCGGCCAGTGGCTGTAACACGTTCATCATGATGCTATTTTTCTATGTTGTGTATTTATGAATACAATTTGGTTATAAGATGATTAAGAACTTTTAAATTTATTTATTAAAAACATATTTCAATTACTTCTGGGGCATTGATGTTTTTTTATTCTATGTCACTTTCTAAACGCCGGTCCTATCGTCAGGCCCACAAGACTGGAATGTCAGTGACGACTGGGAAGTCAAGGTTTGAATCTGTACCGGGGCTTTGAGAGTATTACCCTCCATTTGATTATCACGATGGTATTCTCATCCTCTCTCCGTGCTAATATGGGTTACTTCCTTTAAGTAACCTTCCCCACTCCTAATCCTTGTGTTAAAACATTTAACCAAGGTTGATGACCATTAGCTAAACATCTAATGTTTGCATCAGCAACATGAACATGAACATGAGCATGAACATGAACATGAAGTCATCCCCCAGTCAACCTCAAGCGCTCTGTAGCACATCAACAAGTTATGCTAGCCTCTTAGTCTCGGGGAGTATGTTTTACCTGACTTGTAGCGATGGTGATCTGTGGACAGCCCCACGACTGTCATCGAACATGGCCTCCTCACCCTGCTCTCAGCATGGCGGAGCCTATGCCCGGCTGTTAGAAGTCTTCCGTTCAATACTCTCTTAATACAAATAGTCTGTGAACAAAGCCGTAAGAGAAATGTTATAGTAACGGTACATTTTGACCTTCAGCACATTTTAATACTGGACAGGGAGCTCTGCCGATAGCTCATTTTGTGGGTGTAGTTTTAAATGCAGCATCACTAGACTGAACATCTAAAGGGCTTTCTGATTAAAACAATCACCCATAGTTTAAGTTTCTTTAGCAAAACAAAATCAAATAATAATTTATAAAAACACCTTCAAGATCAGAACATCTTTATTTCGCTAGGAGTTGGGGAAATTTAATAAAAACATTTCATTACAAAAGTGCACAAATGCCTGACTTACTCAAAAACAGTAAACAAACTCTCTTCATTGATTGTTTAAGAATGTATTAAAGATACTTCAACCTAAGTTGTTAAAGAAGCTCAACTAACATAACTTCACCTGTTATTAAATATCATTAAAATTTAGCAAATGAAAATTTAAACAATGGGAATTTGGTGTATTGGGAGTAATGTTGTCACCTATCATATAACAGAGAGCCTAAATATAATATATCACTGGAAAAATAAAATTGGTATAATAAATGAACAATTTCAAACAAAAACATTAGGCCTTTTGTGTAAAATGCTTGTCAATAAATAGAAACCAGGAAGGGATGTTTTTTTAGCTCTTATTTGAGTTGTGAATAATGTAGAAAAAGAATAAAACCATAGGAGTACAGAATTACATAAAGTTTCCAATCCTTGCGAAGCATTTTGAGGTAGGTCTGATAATATTATACTATGAAGATGGTAATTTATACTATGCTTATTTTTTATGTCACTTCCTCTTTCCACATTTTGTTAACCACAATGACTGAAGTCTGGATGGTAAGACGGCTTTCTGTTGTATACCTAGTGCCTGTGATGACAAATTAGTACTAGGTACATTATTATATTGTTGTTAGTAGTTAAAACCACACTTACATAACTTATAAATGATTACAAATAATCATAAGGAATAAGTATTTTAACTTGGTTATTAATACAAGTTATATAATGTTTATTTTGAAAGACCGGTATTTATTTATTTTTCTAAAAATACAATAGGCTAAATTATGGGGCCTCGCCCTTAAAATTATGCATAGTGATTTAATATCCGAGTACAATCTAAACAAGCACGATAAGAAATCATTACAATATGTACATCCATACAAAATTAGCAAAGTTCTGATTAAAATCGCACAACCTAACCCAAAATTAATTATACACATAACCTCGCATGTAAACAAACACGTCGGTCTGATAAAAATACAGAAACAATTATAAATAGGTAGATTTGACCAAAAATGAAACCCACCGCATCCAGCACACGCGGCGGACGAAATCATTGATTTGGAGCAGAGCCAAGCCATCCTGTTTTACTTCACAAACATCATTTCAGTAACACCTGCTCTTGATGAGAAGTTCCCACGGCCCCTTTCCCACGCATATATATGATGTTGCCAACATACAAGATACAACACGGAAACTCCACTAAATTAATGACTAAGGCAATTCGCTAATGTTACTAAATCGCATCGACGTCATGAAAGATTATTAATAATTAATAACAACACTTATGCAAAATAATTTTAATTTAAGCGAGAGAAAATATAAAACCTACGGCAATGATTAGTTTTCGACAAAAATTCGAGCGGTGAGTGGTTAGCCAAGCGTGACAAACTATGAGGAAGTACAGGATCATCAAAAATATGTGTACGTTTATTAAAAACATTAAACACGCATCCATGAATACATTTTAATAGTGCATAATATGCAATATTACTGTTCTTTGGAAACGAAGAAGATGCGGTTTTGGTTTCAATATTTAGTTTGTAATCATTTGATTGATAATAGATTACCAAATGTCGTAGAAATGTATTATGTGTACATTATTATATTAACACTGTATGTGCATTGACCAAATAATTGACAGTACCAACTTATAAAGAGCAAATAACTAAAAGTGGTCATCACATGAGAGGGTAGCTTATATTACAGTATTATTTTATCTTGACAAGTTATCTAAGCTGGTGGGAAAATCAAGATGTCAACGCTGCAAAGTTTTGAAAGAGCACATAAAAAAGCGGTACTCTTTAATTGCTCCAAGGGAGGAAAAAAAGGATACAATTTTATTTCTTGATATTTCACAACTTGGACTGTTAAATGAATCAAATAGGTTAAGAATGGGCTTCAAATAACGAAAATGTATCGTCAGAATACTTTTCCTGTGTGATTGATTATGATCTAGTAATAACATTATTTTCATTAAGGTATTTAATAACATTTAAGATTTTCTTTAAAAATTGTTTAGTTACATATTTATTTTGTGCCCTTAAAATGTTGGGAGACTGAACACAAAATAAAAGGCAAGTGAATAAATTACGCTTATTTCTAATTTTTTTTAAAAAAATCACTTTCTTTAAAACATAGAATAGGAGGGGCTGAGGAGGATATTTTTGGAAAAATTAAGCTCGCTTTGAATCTCTTTTACTTCTCTTCTAGTATTAAAAAATATATCACTACGTCTTGCAATCTGTACCACTTAGTGTTGTACCTATATGTACTAATTACGCTAAAATTTGTTAGGGGTGAGGAAGAATGAATTTAGAGGAAGTGTAGCTGATCTTACTTGTAGTGAGAGTTGACAACCACCCTTCATACACATGTCCAGGATTTGAACCCCGGTTTTATTATCGGCAGTCCAGTCTATTGTGAGAGTGATGCCCGAGACCATCCTAACCACAGGAGCGGTTGTTTAATGTCTAAAGCTTTACCACAGTATATATTAACCTATCAAGGTTGTATTGGAGCTCAATTTGATTTCTTTCAAGAGTTTTAATTTATAACTTTACAGAGAAATTCACGTTAGTAATGTTTGTGTATTAAATATTTCTCTTTGATTAAAACCCTCTTCTTGCGCACTAATGTACAATGCGGATATCCTGAACATACAGTAAAGTGAGTAGCATTTGCTACATATGCTCAGAAAAGTTAGTTTTTTATTCTGTGGGAAAAAAGAATGCATTGAGCCCAATTCTTTTTAAAAAAATCCCAATATCTATTAGAGAAATTCATATTAAAAAAATACACGTACAAATCCCCCACACAGACAGGGGCACTTAAAATAAAAGTTATATAGAGCAACTGGTGGACCAAAAGTTCTCAGACAAAGGTCTTCAGGGGTTCTTTACTCACAAATGTTTGAAAATTTAATAGCTGAGCTATACTCTATTTGTAATGGTTCTCTCCTAGAAATGTGTAGTTTTTATTATTATTATCTAGCAACGCAACAAACTCCAAGTCAGGATCAACGAATTTCTCCCATGTGAACTGCCCGAGTGAATCTCAAGCCTCATCCAGCTTTCTTCTATTAGAGTCTGTGATACGAATTTGCAACAGAGTCGCCAATAATTGACGGTACTCCTCTAAAAACCATGTCGAAAACTCGAGGCTCGTTAACAATTTGATATGTGAACTAGCATCGTTCCTCTGACTGACAATACAAGAGCCTGGCCCGTACCCTCCACACACGTGCGAGCCAATAGCGAGCCAGTGGTGAGCTGAGCCCCACCAACAGCCCTGGCTAGCCGACCCCACCCACGCACAGGCCAGACTCGTACGTGGATGGGCCGCTGTACTACCTGTCTGGGCTCTACACCTATGTACTAATTACACTAATGGATTAGGAATTATGAAGGTTGGATTTAGAGGAAGTGAACCCGCATCTGTGTGGAGGGAGAGTGGGAAACCATTTATTGAAAAACCACCCCAGTTCACCCGACCGAGATTCAAACCTCGATCTCCCCGTCCTAGGCAGTCTTATCTCAACACAAAACTAGCGCGTTAGCCAACTATGCCAATAAGGTTGGTTGGAAATGTTTTGAAAATTGGAACGCCGTGTCTACTGGTGAACCAGCGGGAGGGAGAGGATAGGGGCGTGTTGTTCCAAAGTTACGCAGGAAAAACATTATTTTTAGGAAACTTCATTTTTGCGACGACTATAAATACAAGACAAAAATGAACTTAATTTAATTAAATGAAATAAATACAGCTAAATTAAAATTTTATGTGTATTCTGAAAATTGAAAAAAAAGACACCTGGAAACGGGAATCAAACCGGGAACCTTTGGCTTGGTACGACATTGCTCTAACCACTGAACTACCCAGGAGTCGTCCCGTGCTCAAGGTCATTCTTCACTCATATTCTACGTCAAGAGTCTGTGATTGGCGTGCGGAAATCGTCTGCTTCATACGAGTGATTAAATAGGCCTAGCGCAGCCATCTTCGACTGCGGGGGGCTCTATGCTGCCAATAGTACATTTACTACAGTACTAATGCACATATCATGATGGGCTAGTTAGCCAAGCTATTATAGTTGTCAACTAAGGCTGAAACCGCATTTACATATCATTCTTTAAATTGAGCATTGGCGTACCAAGCCCAAGGTCGCGGGTTCAATTCCCATGTCCAGGTGTAATTTTTCAACTTAATGCATATTATACTTGGCCGCGGCTATATCCGTGATACACAAATATAATATCGGGGATATTTAAACTATCATTATAATTTTTGATAAATAACTGTTCAGATTTGTTAACTTAATTTTGACACAGACTTTCCTTTTTTATTTGACTCCTTTGAGAAAAGAAATCCACTATGGTATGGACATTTAATGTTTAATCTTTTTGCATTTCAAATTTTTTTTGTTACATGTGATCAATATTCTTTGGTTTATTTTTACTAAGAAACTTCCTGGGATCCTGTGGACCACCAGCAGTTTGAGGACCACGCTCTGAGAAACACTGCTCTAGGAGCTATAGTCCATTCACCATTGGAGTGGTGGTAACTGACAACTAGGAGAAAATGGGGGGAAAAAAAGGGTTCAGAGAAAATTATAAATAAATTCAAATTATTTGTTGTAAAAGTTTTGATTGCAAAAGTTGGCAACAACTCTACACATGATCTTGTATATCATATGGTTTGGCATACGGACACATGAAAGTAGATCTGGTAGCGTCTACCGGCTTTCAGTTACCATCACTCCTATGTCGAATGAACTATATTTAGAGTCACTCTCCCTGGAATTATTTTGAAAATTGGATGTTTATAAACACTATTTTAAGCAGTTATTCTCCTGTAAATTTATTTTAAAAATTAAATGCCTTTAGAAACTATTTGGAGTGGTCCTTGCCTGAATTTTTTTTTTAGAAAACTATGTCCTTCTAGAAGCAATTGAAGCAGTTTACACTTGGAAATTTGTATCAAATTAAATTCCCTTCTAACATATTTAGTCTGTTCTTTGTCTGGTGTCTGACACCTTAGCCCAGTCGGTAGTGTGTCTGTCTACCGGTGACCGGTCTGGGTAATAAAGACACACTGCTAAAAAAATACCTCAAATAAAATTTAAATAATCCTTGCCTGGATTTTTTGTTTTTGAAAATGTGATGCCTCTAAAAGCTATTTAGAGTTTTATGCAAAGCCACCTTTATTCAAAGGAAAGGGGGAAGAGTGACAAATTCTTCACAGGAGAGGGCAATGCCCCAAGAGGTCCTCTGGTTCCACCACTGCTAGTGGGGGTGAGGTGTAACAACCCTAGTCCCTCCACTGTGTGTGTGTGTGTGTGATTGAAGAGCTGTAAGACAGAGAAGAGAGGCGTGACCTTGTACTTGCTAGAGTCGTTCCCATGGGAACCACGGCCAGTAAGACACTCCACCACAGGAAGTGCCGCCATCTCCTCTCACAATCACAATGCCTGATACCATCTGATTCCCAACACTTTACTTTGACACTGCTACCGCACTGGTGCGGGCTCTGGTGTCTGTGAAGCATCTCACTACATATGTGCGTGTGTGTGTTTTTAACTATCACAGTTTAAACTCAACCTAGAGCATCACACTTCATACGGCAGAATAGACCATTGGTTTGTCTCTTGGACCAGTATTTTGTCTGTTAGACAAGTAGTTTGTCTTCTAAAGAAGAAGTTTGTCTCTTGAACCAGCTGTATGTCTTTTGGACCAGTGGTTTGTCTTATAGAAAAGCAATTTGTCTTTTGAACCAGTTGTTTGTTAGACCAATAGTTTGTCTCTTGAACTAGTAGTGTGTCTCCTAGTCTGGTAGTTTGTCTCTTAGACCAGTGGATTGTCTCTTGAACTAGCAGTGTGTCTCCTAGTCTGGTAGTTTGTCTCTTAGACCAGTGGATTGTCTCCTAGTCTGGTAGTTTGTCTCCTGGTCTGGTAGTTTGTCTCTTAGACCAGTGGATTGTCTCCTACCTAGTAGTGTGTCTCCTAGTCTGGTAGTTTGTCTCTTAGACCAGTGGATTGTCTCCTAGTCTGGTAGTTTGTCTCCTAGTCTGGTAGTTTGTCTCTTAGACCAGTGGATTGTCTCCTACCTCGTAGTGTGTCTCCTGGTCTGGTAGTTTGTCTCTTAGACCAGTGGATTGTCTCCTACCTAGTAGTTTGTCTCCTAGTCTGGTAGTTTGTCTCTTAGACCAGTGGATTGTCTCCTACCTAGTAGTGTGTCTCCTGGTCTGGTAGTTTGTCTCTTAGACCAGTGGATTGTCTCCTACCTAGCAGTGTTTGCTAAGTATCCCCTAATGAACCAGTGGGTGTCATATCCCCTCCCTCCTTCATAGTGGTGCCCCCCCCCTCCCTCCGACTCCCAAGTTATGTAAAGTGCGGGGCTAGTTTCTGACCTTGTACATATCCAACCATATCCTCGGCTTGTTCATGGTTTCGTAAGTCTTATGAAGCGTTGCGAAACTCGACAGGCTGTTGGCCAACTTGGATATTCTAGTATCGAAGAATATTTTACTGCCGACTTGAATTTCAGAAGAGGTCGTCATGTACAGGATTTAGAAGCTTACTCACATTTATGCGGAGAGAAAGAAAGAGATAGAAAAAAACACCATCAGTACACCCAACTGGGACTTGGACACGGATCTCCTCGTCTTGATGAATCCAGTTTCCCACTGAAGCGAGTGTCACATGGTTGCTCAGTCCCTGACCAATAAGATGGTTAAGGGAGGCTCTCCCTTCTCGTGGCTCGAGGTTCTCCGTGACATTGCACGAGCTAAGATGTTTTTGTCCAGCCACAAATATATTATTCTACATACAAGACAACCCATGCAGCCATCTTGTTGAATGTGAAATATACACGTCTACGCACGTTTTATGCCCCAGGTGAATCATGGGTGTACACGGACTTTGGAAGCTGGTGGAGCCTTCGGGCAAGACCGTCCCTTTGGACACCCTGGAGAACAAGGTCCTTGCCGTCGGTATCCTTTACAAGACTACGCTCACCCCTGTGTTTATTTCTACCTGTCCTAGCAGTCAGGGTGCTCTTATCCATCTCAGGTAAGGCTTTTCTCATTTTCCTTAATACTGCCAATGTTGAGGAGGTCCGAGCTCAAATCCCAGTGAGGTGTGATTGAAGTGGTGTTTCCTAAAGCTTTTTCCACTCTCCCCTAACACAAATAAAGGTACACTTTTTTTTCAATTTGACCTTCCTCACTTGTACCACATTATTAAATATGCCATGGCGGTTCAATCTTGTTAATCCCAAAGGACAAATTTGACTATCAGTCCGCGCCGCGGGCCAAATATATAATTAGAAATACCATCAACTTAATACAGGCCTACAAACATTAAATAAACAATTACTTTCATTACTTATATATAGGTAAATCGTACCTTGGTTGGTAGAATCTTTGAAATTATACCACCAAATTTTTTAAAAATTAATCTCTGAAAACTTAATTATGACATACGCACACGTTCACAAAACACCTTAGCATTATAATTATATTTGTATATATTATTATTATTATTATTATTACTAGCACCACGTCTTACTACCCGTTCAGGTTATACGCACTTACGCTAATGTGTAATGGTAGGGTGATTGTGAGATGATATGGAGGACCTACAGTTTAACGTGGGATCCGAACCACGGTGGAGACCTGGCATTCCCCACATTCACAAGATGTCTTGTCAGAGGTGAAGGAAGGGTTTGGTAATCAGATAAATCTGTGCCGGGACCGAGGATTGAACCCCGGACCCCCAGCATAGAAGTCTGACACCTTACCCCTAGACCGCCAGGTCACCAACAACTTATTAATCAAACAAATGCATAGTAAAATAAAATTATGATGTTTTTAAATAAAGATTAATATTAGAATCATTACCTCCGTGTTTCACATCTGCCACTGAGGGCTTCCTCTTTAATATTCCTCCATGATACTCTGAGGTACACATAATACTGATTGAGCGCGGGCCACCAGTGGGCCCCCACTGACCCGTGCCTACAAGCAGGTCGGGGGACGCGGTGCTAAGAGAAATATAATTAATGATCTGAAAGCAAATAAGTTTACTTTGTTTCCCTCGTCGTCAAGTTAACCTCGCGTTTCCTGTTTGTAAGCGATACCCCGGCTGTCATTGAGACACACACAGGGTGCTTCAAGTACAACACTGTATTTAATATGTAAATGTTCTACTTAATATCGCACCTCTACCGTTTCCTCGCGAGTGGTAATGTATGGAAATAGATTAGGGGTCAGGCCGGGTCAGGATACTTCCTGTGATTGTCAAGTGTTTCCAAACTGGGTTGCCGTTCGAACGTTGTTAAGACTGGTGTCACTCCCTTACTGACCACTGAAAACATCTAATATTATTACCCTCTCGGATGACAGATTAATGTTGGATTGAAGATGACAGATTTAATCTGTCATCACATTTGTGTCATTTACACCAGACATCAAATACGTCACTTTATAATCCATATGCTATGTTGTCGTTAGCTTAGCAGCACGTCTAACTACCTGTTCAGGTTGTACACTAATGAGTTAGAGATGAGGAAGGTTTAATTTAGAGGAAGTGAACCTGCATTTGTACAGATAAAGAGTGAAAAACCACCCTCAGTAAACCTGACCAGGATTCAAACCTTGATTGCCCAGTCGTTGGCGTTCTAGTCCAACACGAGAGAGAGAGACACCTTATAGCATGTTGTCACCAAAGCAGGTATGATGTTGTTAATTTAGATGTAGTAACCAATTGATATATTTTTTTATTTAAATACTTTTGTTCAGATTTTTTTAAATACATACAACTGAGAAAATTGTGTGAAAGGTAAAGCTCTTTGTTGATCGATCTCAATTAAAAAGTTTTAACACACCTTAACTCACAGTAACCCACAATTAAAAGGTTTTAACACACCTTAACTCACAGTAGCCCACAAGTAAAAGGTTTGAACACACCTTAACTCACACTAACCCACAATTAAAAGGTTTGAACACACCTTAACTCACACTAACCCACAGTTAAAAGGTTTGAACACACCTTAACTCACACTAACCCACAGTTAAAAGGTTTGAACACACCTTAACTCACACTAACCCACAGTTAAAAGGTTTGAACACACCTTAACTCACACTAACCCACAGTTAAAAGGTTTGAACACACCTTAACTCACACTAACCCACAGTTAAAAGGTTTGAACACACCTTAACTCACACTAACCCACAGTTAAAAGGTTTGAACACACCTTAACTCACACTAACCCACAGTTAAAAGGTTTGAACACACCTTAACTCACACTAACCCACAGTTAAAAGGTTTGAACACACCTTAACTCACACTAACCCACAGTTAAAAGGTTTGAACACACCTTAACTCACACTAACCCACAGTTAAAAGGTTTGAACACACCTTAACTCACACTAACCCACAGTTAAAAGGTTTGAACACACCTTAACTCACACTAACCCACAGTTAAAAGGTTTGAACACACCTTAACTCACACTAACCCACAGTTAAAAGGTTTGAACACACCTTAACTCACACTAACCCACAGTTAAAAGGTTTGAACACACCTTAACTCACACTAACCCACAGTTAAAAGGTTTTAACACACCTTAACTCACACTAATCCTCAATTAAAAGGTTTTAACACACCTTAACTCACACTAATCCTCAATTAAAGGGTTTTAACGCACCTTAACTCACACTAATCCTCAATTAAAAGGTTTTAACACACCTTAACTCACACTAATCCTCAATTAAAAGGTTTTAACACACCATTAACTCACACTAACCCTCAATTAAAAGGTTTTAACACACCTTAACTCACACTAACCCTCAATAGTAACAAGTAGAGGTGCAAACAAAGTAAATAGCAGAGCTAATGTTATGTCATCAAACTGTGCACCCACCTTAACAACGTGCCCCAGATGTGTCCATTTGGCTGCATCAAGTAGTGAAGGGGTTCCAAGACTCCCGGGGCCAAGCTCTACCCAACTCTCACCTCCTGGGGCTCTTCCACCGCGTCTGTAAACTGCTCTACTACAGGATCCAGCCTGTGTTCGTGTTCGACGGTTCTGTACCGCAGCTCAAGAAGCAGACCCTGGTAAGATGGTGGGGAGGGGGGAGAACCAATCACATCTCTGCGACGACAACACACTAATTAGGGCCCCCCTGCATGCTATGCCCTCTTGAGGTTATCCTAGTACTTCCTGTCATTGTTGGCAGAGTTATTTCTTGGGAATGCTTCATTCCTCTGAATTATCATAATTATATTTTTGTGTGGGAAACTGCTGAATACCGGGATTATTTCCTTGTTTGAAATGTTGGCAGGGCTCAGCCTTGTTCCCAGACTTTTTTAAGTTTGTTTTGAAATGATTAATCATTGTTTAGATCTTGTTGAATGGTGGCCATGTTTTATTTAGACTCTTGAAGTGAACTGTATTCATTAGCTACTGATGAATTGAAAGAGTTGTCGTGTCATTCATGAAAAAAAAAACTACATAACTTTTGGGATGTTTTAAAAATGTGTGCACATAAATTATTTTATTCAATACACAAATGTTCAAAACCATCTTTTCATTTAGAGATAGTTAACAAAAACAGTTTCTAACGATTTTATGTAGTTATATTAAATTATTATTATTATTATTATTACCACGTCTTACTACCGTTTGGGTTATACACACTTACGCTAATGTGTAATGGTAGGGTGATTGTGAGATGAAATGGAGGACCTACAGTTTAACGTGGAATCCGAACCACGGTGGAGGCCTGGCATTCCTCACATTCACAAGATGTCTTGTCAGAGGTGAAGGAAGGGTTTGGTAATCAGATAAATCTGTGCCGAGACCGAGGATTGAAGCCCGGCCGCCAGCACAGAAGTCTGAC
>CABFVX010005311.1:0-19224 GCA_902151425.1 Timema shepardi
ATCCGAACCACGGTGGAGACCTGACATTCCTCACATTCACAAGATGTCTTGTCAGAGGTGAAGGAAGGGTTTGGTAATCAGATAAACCCCTCTGTACACACAGCCGAGATTCGAACTCCTCTCTCTCCTTCTAAAACCTTGCTCACTCTCCCACTGCGATGCGATTTTTTTTTGTCTAAATCCTTTTAAACATAGGGATTAATCCAAGGCGTAGGGAAGAGGAGGGTAATTTTAGAGGATGTTTCCCCACATCAGCGTAGGGAGAGGATGAGGAAGTCACATGTGAAAAACCATCTTCCCATGAACCCGGCCAGGTTTCAAACTTTGACCTATTCGCCAACGATGATCGAGTGCAATAAAGATAGTGGTCAAACACTGCGTCTTACTACTTGCTTAGGCTATATGCACGAGTTATGTTAATGAGCTAAATATGAGGAAAGGCCAAATTTAGAGGAAGTGCACCCGCGCCCATGTTGAGGAAAAGTGGAAAATCATTTTGGAAAAACCACCCTCATTACATCCATCCGGGACTCAAATCCTGATTACCCGGTCATCAGTAGTCTAGTTTAACACGAGAGGGGCGCCTTAAACCAGGAATGTGGCCTTTTAAGGTGTTCGATGCGGCCTTTTCACATTATTCTGTCAATAATGTAACTTCAAAATTTATAAATTATACATTCTTAAACTCAAATTGTATCCCTACAATAAAATAAAATGAAGGTTTAATTAACTGTTTAGATATTTAGTTTATAGAATTCCATTCTTAAGTGATTTGCCATTATATTTTATGATCCTTGTTACATGCTGATATATATTTTCAACCATGCTTGCACAGTAGGCCTACATATCTTCAGTTAAATTTTAAAATTAATCAAGATCCATTGAGAACATACTCGTGACAAAACGAAAAAAAACTGTCTTTGTCCATTATTAACTTATATTATATATATAATTATACTCCTAATGTAATTTAACGGACACCTTTGAAATCACAAATCAATATTCTATTTTAAATAAGAAATTTATAAATATAAAGAAACAAAATCACAATTAAAAATTAATAAATTTAGTGGAAACTAGTGTAAAAACAGTAAATGATATTCACGAAAATATAAAAAATATATTGAAATTTGTCCTTTGCTCCTTTGGATTCCTAAGAAAACGTAAACTTATATTTAAGTAAAGTACGCCTACATCTTTATAATTTTGGCAAAATTTACTGTACGTGAAGTGTGCGGCGGCCTTATGGGGGATCGACGAAGTGATGACATGTGTCAGGTTCCCCACTCCTTCCTTAGACTATGCGGCCACCGAACCAGGTCTTATAGTATTTTATTAACTACACTAATGTGATAGGGATTATAAAGGCAACATTTAGAGGAATTATATAGAAATTTACTTAGAATGAGAGTAAGAGAGAGGGTGAGTGGGAAATAATTTAGTAAAAAAAGAACCGCAAGTACACCAGACCAGGATTCCAACCCCAACCTCCTTGTCACTAACAAACTCGAATAAATGGGCTTGATATTTAATCCGCGTGCCCACCGAGGTGGTTAACAAATTTATTATCAATCCTTTTAAGGGCAACCTCACACGACAGCAGTGGTGTAGTGTTAGAACAAACGGTTCCCGGGTGGCTACTCTTTTAATTCGGAGTAACTTTATATCTAAACATGCTAAATTGAAAATTAAGTAAATCGGTAATTGAATGTTTAACATTTAGAATATATTTTGTTTGTTTTACAGCTACAAATACAGATACGAGTACAAGATCTAAATAATTATTGCAAAATGATTAATGAGCAGAGATAAGCATTATGGAGTAGTTATCAACCTAACTACACTAACAACACGTTCTTACTTGGAAGGACTAGGATAAATTTATTTTAAAATATATTCCAGAAGTTTAAAACTAGAATACGTCTTACTACCGTTGTCAACATAATCCATAAATTCATTAAAAACCTTTTTTAACTCTGTTTTTGAAGTCCTAGACTCACTTAAATATTAACCGACCTCGTGGTATAGTGCTCAGTGGCTACGAACCTAGGTGTTCCGGGCTTGATTCCCACCTGGCACCTTGGGGTATTGTTCCTGAAAGGGGAATTACCCCAATATTCACCAAGGTTTGAATACTTAGGATTAAGTTTGTTTAGGGCCAATGTTTCAATGTCAGGTCAAAGTACTAGTTAACTAAGTTGGGGTTATAATCTCGAGTTAAAACTTCAGGTTAACGTAGTTTACTGTTTGAATGGCTTTTTATGTGGAGATTGGTTGACTTGGAGTTAATTTGTTGAATGCAGAGGTTGGTAGTATATTTTTACTCAAATTTCACTAGAACAAAAATATTTGGGAATAAATGAGTGCTGAAATGAGTTAATAAACATTATCTAATTTAATTTTAAATATATTTACGAGTCTTTTGCATGTTTCAGACACATATTTTAATAATATATTATATATTCATATCCCCTACAAAAACTATTACATTATTTTTAAGTCTCCTCAATACATTTAATCATTTATTTTACCCTGCTTAAGAATAAACTAAATTGTTTTAAAAAGGGGGTGTGGAGGGTGTGCAAAAACCAGTACATATAAGGCACTTTTTTTTGTATACGAACTAGTAAATAAATAATAATTTAACGTCATCCTTCTACTCAAAAGGATACGGATAATCGATTTAAGCTAAAACCAAAATTAATAAAAATATATGTTATAATAAACAATAAATTAAAACTCACCTATAAGTCACGGGGTATTGGCATATCACTGAGCGGGATCTTAATATTTCAAGAAAAACGTGTTAATAATGCTTGAAATATTAGGTTTTGTCAGTTTGAAATAGTTTATAATAATAATAATAATAATAAAAAAGGATTACTAATTGAATATTATAATACTTTAATAACCAGGTAATTACCATTAACTTAAACTTGTATAGCTTAAACTAAAATTTCGAACATAATGTTAATATTTACGTTTCTTTGGGATTTTGGTGAGTTGTTTAAATATTGCAAACATATGAAGGTTTTCAAATAATTGTAATATTAGTAGTGAATCATTTGATTCTCCGTATCCTTGTGAAGGAAATGATTGTATACAATAATTTATTACTTGCTATTTTATATGAATAAAAGGTCTTATATACACATGATTTTATGCACCATCACCAAACGTTTGTGTACATGTTTTTTCAACGATTGGGTCCAGATTTTAAGTGAAACTTTAACTAATGTAGGTTATGCAATACAACTGAACCTGGGCCTTTATGAAAAACATTGACAATTCTCTCCAAAATCTATTACACTAATAAGAGATCAGTATTTCAAATACTTCATATGTTTGGAATTTTCTTCTTGACTAACGTGTTTTTGATCCCAAGACTTGAAATTGATGTGAAACATTTAGCTCTTAGATTGTCCATAGTACTACTAGTAAATCTCAACCAATTTAATGATGACTTTATTTAAAAGTTAGCCATGTTTGTACTCCAGTAATATGGAGTTTTTTTTAACATTATAGTAAATATTCAAAATGTTTGCATTAAGACTGAAGGTGACCGTTTTGAGCACTTACTATAATGCTAAACAGCTCCACATACCTTCTTTTTTTTAGCACCACGTCTTACTACCCGTTCGGGTTGTACGCTTATGTACTAATTACGCTAATGGGTTTAGGAATTAGCAAGGTAATATTAATAAGAAGTGTACCCGCATTTGTTTGGAGGGAGAGCGGAAAGTATTTTTTTAAACACCCTCAGTAAACCCGACCGAGATTCAAACCTTGAGCTCCCCGTCATCGACAGTCTACCCTCCTGCAAGAGTAGTACGTCAGACCATGCAGCAACCTAATCCGGTTCCCGTGTGTTACGGTAAATCCTGTATATTATCACTGCCTCTTACCACCTGTCCGGGATGTACGCATTTATAATAATAAACGCTAGTTGGGTAGAAATGAGAACTGAAGCACTTTAAAGGTAATCTATCCGAATTTGCATGGAAGGAGAGTGGGAAACCATTTAGGGAAAACCACTCTCAGTAGAACCGACTGATATTCGAAACCCGAGACTGATGAGAGTAGCTCACAAACCGTTTAGTCACTGATGCAGGCTTAGCGAAACAGAAGGTATAGTGGAGTAGAAGGTAGTTTAATTTCTTATCGACTTTGATCCGCCTCGATGGCGTAGTTGGCTAACGCGCTAGTCGTGTTGAGCTCGACCGCTGAGGACGGGGAGATCGAGGTTCGAATCTCGGTCGGGTGAACCGAGGGTGGTTTATTCTAAATGGTTTTCCACTCTCCCTCCATGCAAATGCGGGTTCACTTCCTCTAATTCAACCTTCCCAATTCCTAATCCATTAGCGTAATTAGTATTTAAAGCGTATAACCCGAACGGGTAGTAAGGCGCCGTGCTAAATATTATTATTATTATCGACTTTGCTGCAACTCATCGCACCTTTTGTTCGACTCCACCTTCTGTTTCGCTCAGCCTATTTCTTGCATACGGGGGGCTTAACCTTACCTGGCACTTAGCTTCGTTTTGGGTTACCACTCTATTAATCAATAACATTTTAAAAACTGTAAGTGTATAAAAGTGTTGAAATTGTATCTGCTGATCTAGAACTTGGGCGTGTCTGTCAAATAGGTCTAGGTTTTATTGAAACAGAGTGGAATCATTGCCACTACCACTTAATGCTGTTATCTTTTTAATGTTATGGAGGTCAAATATGAATCCGTGAAGTTATTGCAAGATGTTTCTTGTAATAAAGATTATAGGAATTAAATAATAAAAAACCCGCCTCGGTGGCATAGTTGGCTGACGCGCTAGTCGTGTTGAGCTCGACTGCTGAGGACGGGGAGATCGAGGTTCGAATCTCGGTCGGGTGAACTGAGGGTGGTTTTTCCTAAATGGTTTTCCACTCTCCCTCCACGCAAATGTGGGTTCACTTCCTCTAATTCAACCTTCCCAATTCCTAATCCATTAGCGTAATTAGTACTTAAAAGCGTATGACCCGAACGGGTAGTAAGATACGGTGCTATTATTATAAATAATAAAAATAGATATAACGTACAAAAAACACACAGTGGTTACTAACTAATTTATTTAATGGATAGATATGAGGAGAAAAGCTTAGCGGTAGGGAACCCATATTAGTTTAAAGAGAGGATATAAACACCTAAGTGCTTAAAGCAGATTCGGAAATACCCTCCCCCAATTCATCCTTCTGGGATTTGAGCCTAGACGTTGTCATCAGAAGCAACAAATAGTAATATGAGAACGCCTCATACTGTGCTGTCACATGTGAGGGAGTTCCGATCTTAGAGGTCAGAACCAGGCACGCCAGTCAATCACGCTGGCACGGAACACGTTATGGTGAACAAATTAAGTAACTATAAACTACCTCATTTCGTGTGTGTGTGTAAAGGTAAACATTAGCCTGAGCTTAAAATGAATTATATCTAGTAAATGTAGAATATACCAGTTGAATTGTGTTTTGCTTCGCAAGAAGAGATGATAAAACGTGTTTAGAACTTCGAATTCGTATGTATCTAGAAACTTTTCATTCTTTTATAAATTAGACTTAATATTATAGCTGCTTGATAATGGGTGAGAATATGTGATTATGCTAATATTATTTGGCATTATGATAAACTTAGTATACTTCGGCTATTTTTTTAACTATGTAAATATTTTCTAAAATTCAGCAAATAAAAGTTTAAACATTTAAATTATTGCATTTTAAAATAGAGAGGACCTTCAATTTAACTTCAATTCATCATATTGTAATGTTATGTTATGTAATCTACAGAACATATAAATGATTAAATAAACATCGTTCGACACCTTAGCTCAGTCGGGAATCTGTCTGTGAAATTAAGTGTCCCGGGTTTGATTCCTGACATGATTGAAAATTCAACATTGGCGAAATGTGGGATTCCCCTTTAATGTTGAGGAATTCGCCCCATGGTTTGGGTATTCTGTTTCTTCTATATATAAGTTATTTTAAAGTTGTGTGCTGATATGATCAGTCAGCTTATAAATCACACGTTAATTACCTCATATATATATATATATATATATATATATATATTAAAATAAGTAAACATCTATAGCTATGTTTGCGTGGACAAAGATACTAGTCCCGTCTCATCTGGTTTGCGGGCTACGAGGAGAGCGCGTTTTTAATATTGAGATCTTTTATTATTATTATTATTATTATTAGCACCGAGTCTTACTACCCGTTCGGGTTATACGCACTTACGCTAATGTGTAATGATAGGGTGATTGTGAGATGAAAATGAATGACCTATAGTTTAACGTGGAATCCGAACCACGGTGGAGGCCTGGCATTCCCCACACTCACAAGATGTCTTGTCAGAGGTGAAGGAGGGGTTTGGTAATCAGATAAATCTGTGCTGGGACCGAGGATTGAACCCCGGACGACAGCACAGAAGTCTGACACCTTACCCCTAGACCACCGGGTCACCATTGAGATCTAGTTTCATATATAGTTTCCACTCACCACTCAGTTGCATGTGGATATTTTTCCTCTAAATTAGGCCGATACCTTTTTCAAAAAATATAAAATATACATCTCAGGTTCTTTTAGATGTGTAGTATAACACAATGTAGATATATTTGTTGGATAAAGGCAATGGATTAGATGTGTTTAAAGTATTTTATACTTGGAATTTAACGCGTAGTTTGGAACAAAGGTATAATTTGTATCACAACTATACATTTAAAGTCCAATCCTATCGCTAATTAGTGACCATATTAAGTATAGGACAGTGACCTGGTGGTCTAGGGGTAAGGTGTCAGACATCTATGCTGGCGGCCGGGGTTCAATCCCCAGTCCCGGCATAGATTGACCAGGTATTCAATCAATCAAAGTTGTTATGTTAATGCTGAAGGAGGGCTGTTTGGAAGATAATCCAATAGATCAATGTTAAATAAGTGTGTTACGTTAGTTTGGGCATGTTGAGAGAATGAGTGTGGATCAAGTGAAGAAGCAAATATATGAAGGTAGAGTGTGTGGATCAAAAGGAAGGGCTAGGCCATGTAAGACGTGGTTAAATGTTGTAGAATGTAGATAAATGTGTGAAAAAGAGAAATATTAAGAATTAAAAAAAATAAAACATGCATGACTCGATGCATGTATGTTGTTGAAGTGAAGGGAATATGTAAGGATAGGGATGTGTTGAGAAATTTAGTGAGGATGGATTAAGTATGGGGTTGTTTTTTGAGCTATATGCAAAGTTTCTTGCCTTCTCCGCACGGAAACGGCCTGATTAGGTATGTATGTATATTAATACAAATATTAACTATGCCTACTGTTAACTATATGCCAGATAAACCACATTACACTGATTTCAGGCAGCGTACAGAAGTCAATGTCAACAAGGTTTAGTGGTCTGGCAAAAATAGTTGGAGGCAGCAATGCAAAGTTAAAGGAGTTCCCATACTTAGTAAGTATTTGCTATTTATTAAAAGTCACTTCAACTATGTGAAATTATATAGGCCTTATATATTCTCACACTCATTAATATTTATACATGGAGCGTGAAGCTGGTTCAGACAGGTATGCCGACCTCCTTACCTACTGTTGTTGACCTGCTACTGTTGTTGACCTGCATAACACAGATGTTTATGAGGTGTTCTTGCCCAGACATACTCTTGTCCGATTTTGAAAATGTACTCTCTCTGTCTGAAAAGACAACCCTTTTGCCAAATTTTACTTCGACATTTAATCATACTACATTCATCATAGTTGCGAAACATACACACAAGTTAAGGATAGGAAAAATATAATTTAAAGGGCATGAGCTCACATATGAGTGACGTGTGAGCAAGAAACTATTTAAGAAAATTCAACCTCATTACACCTGGCAGGAATTTAAACCCCCTCATCACCAACAAACAGGAAAATATGAGTTTGATGACGACGGGCGTGGAAATGTGAGGTTGGAGGAGTTCAACCCCTCTCCCCTTTAAATTGTTATACCCCTCAAAGGCAGGATCCACATAAGCGTACGAAAGAAGGGTATGGTGTGATTCATTTTTATACTTTATTAGCCAAATACTTATTAATTCATATTAGCATAGTATTAACCTTCAAGATGGATTAATTAAAACCTCCTATTGCAAAAATAGTTATGTCAACATTTCATATAGACTGTTTTCAGTACATCCAATTTGGTTTCAGAGAATAAAGTACGTTTATTAGAATGCAACGAGATAATAGTTCAGAGAAAATAAGGCAAACAGTTTTAGTGAAAGATCATACTTGAGTAAGAATCATGGGAAAGACCAGCTCCAAAGACCACCATAATCTAAGTTAGCTGCTTATGAAGGCCTACTAACGTTCCCCTACTCCTTCCAAAACACCAACTTATCCAGTTTAAACTTGAAATCACACGCAAAGGTTGTAAACTATTACCAGATATTGCAATATTGTAGAAGGTTGTGTTTGCTAAACTGTATTAGTGTAATTTGTTTTGGAGAAACACAGTAGGTACTATATTTATCAGCTATAATAAATGTCTCACAGGACAAACTTATACGTCAATGTTTAATTTAAAAAAAAACTTGATTATATTTTATAATCAATATTCATATTTAATTATCATCATTCAAACATTTTATAATGCATCTCCCCCGACATCTATCCCCTCCACTATCCCGTCTCACCATCTTCACACTATTATTATTATTATTATTATTATTAGTAGTAGTAGTAGTAGTTACTATTATTATTATTATTATTATTATTATTATTATTATGTGTCGTGTCTTACAACAGGTTCAGTCCTTTTTTCAGTGAACTGTACTCTACCTCCTATCTCCACTCCAAAAAACTTCTTCTTTCCTTCAAGTCATCCAATATTTGAATCCTCCTTCTTCCTAAGCTACTGTTTTCCTTGACATTTTCTTATTTGACGTTGTACAGAATACAGTTTCTCCTAAGGATGTGTCCGAGCCAGTTATTTTTGTATTAAGGATTCACATTCAAAATGGTTTTCTTCTCACCCACTTTTCTTAAGATTTTTTCATTTGTTATCCTTCAGGTCCACCTGATCTTCTCAAGTCTTCTCAAGCACTACATTTCAAATCTATCCGAGCATTTCTTTCCATATTTCTGAGAGTCCAAGTTTCTGATCAATACAAAGCGATGCCCTAACTGTAGCATTTCATCAGTTTTTTCCTTCTCACTTTTAAATTTAACTTTCTGGTCACCACTAACCTATTCTTGTTGAAAGCTTCCTTGACCATGATGATGCTTGACCTAATTTCCTTGGTACATTAAGCATATTTTGTCAGTAGAGTTTCCGGGTACTTGAATTGCTGTTTTCCAACTCCTGGAGTCCAATTTTGACTTTCAACGGCTCTTCATCTTTTGAAATCACCATAACTTTTGATTTCTCAATGTTGATCTCCATATTATATCTTCTCGCTGACACCAACAGCTGGTGCATCATTTCATGCAACTCTTCTTCATTTTTGGCCAGCAATGTTATATCGTTTGCGTATTCTACTGTGTTGATGACGCATCCTCCTATCCTGAAATTGCCACGTACCTCCATGGATTCTCTGATCAGCCATTCTCCATGCAAGTTGAACAACTTGAGTGACAAACAGCCTCCCTGCTACACGCTTCTTTCTATCTCTATACTGTTTGTCTCTACATAATTCAGCCTCACCTTCCCTCGCTGTCTCAAGTACAGGTTTGCTATCACCTTTGTGTCCTTCCAGTTAATGTCGATCTTCTTGAATATTTCCATTAGTTTCTTCCACTTTACTTTATTGAACACCTTTTGACCATCGATGAAACCAATGTTGCCTTATTCCTTGACTTCCATAATTATCTCCAAAATTATTCTCAGGATCCCGATGATATCTCTGGTTCCTTTTCCTTTTCTGAATCCAAATTGGTCTTCTTCCATCATACTTTCTATTTTGTGTTCAAGTCAAATGTTAAATAGTCTTTCCACAGTCATCCTCGCATGAAAAATAAGGCTGATACTCCAGTGGTCACAGCATTTCTTAGCTTGTTAATTTTTTCTTTAGGGTAATATCTAGAAAATCATTGGACTAAAATCCTGTTTGGTAGATCTTATTTATAAATTCTATTAGCTCCATTACTCTGTTGTTTACAAGTTTCTTCAGCAGTTCAGCTGGTAGATTGCCATCTCCAGCTGCTTTCCTTCTTCTCACGTCCTCTATGGCTCTCTCCATTGCACTCTTTAAAATGCTGGATTCTTTAGAGTCTTCCTCTACTTCGTCTTTTACTTCAATCTCCAGGTTCCCTTCTGCACTTGTACTGTCTTCTGTCACCTCACATAACTTTTGTTCTATTTAATTTCTCACAATGGCGCTAACCCACAATATACAGAAATAGAAAGTAAATTTCGTAGGCCCTTTAAATAAAGCTTTTAGTGGACCCCCTTAGCAAAACTATCGTTATATGCCCTTATTCACCTCTTAGTGGGCGACTATAATTTAGATGGATTTAAGGTTACTTACTTCTGGACTGAAATCAAACGTTTCTTGTTTGGAAAAAAATTAATGAAGTCATAATCTGGGAAAGTATTGGATACTGGGGCTTTCATTATAAAATAATCCAAGGGTACACTTAGGCTAACTAGATTTGCTTAAAAAAAAGATTTAAGTCAGATAGGTTTGATTCACGAGAAGATTTAAGTCAGATAGGTTTGCTCCACAAGAAGATTGTTGTAGAATTTGATTTCTACAAAATGAGGTTTTCACCCTATTCAAATAAAATATGGTGCGTTTGAATATAATATTTTGCCACCATATTAGCCTCGGTTGTATATTTAACTGTACGATATCCTTTAATAACCCAAAAGAGTAAGAATATAAATTCAATTAAAAATAATTAAATGTTTTATTAATAATGTGCAGCTGTCGCTGGAATTTGCCGGCTTCCATTTCTGCGGTGCATCTGCCATCAACCCCAACTGGGCCGTCACAGCCGCCCATTGCCTCTCAGAGTATGTATTGTTGTTAATTATGATAGCATGTGAGTCATTAGCCTCTATCTCCTATTTATATTAGTGGGCTTCAAACTTTTATCGACCGTAATTGCAGCTAGGTACAGGCGCTGAAAGTCACATCTCACACCTGACTAACCGGGATCTTAGGTACAAGATTTCACCCGAACCAGAAATACCGTTCAAGTGGGGCATGCTGCTTTCTTTAGTTGATTTGATAGAAAACGGGGTAAAGGAAATAGATTTTTTTAATTTCAGTAATTTTTTAAATCTTATTGTTTTTTAAAATCTGGTAAAATGGTTTCATCGCTCTCAACACCAGTGTTTTATACTGAAGACTCCAAGTTAACGTACTATGAGGCAACGTCTGCTATAAGATGTATTACTTCCCTAAGATAGTACCAATATTTTTCCCACTTATAAATCCCATCCATTTCTTTCGTACATTTACCTCAAAGAAATTCATAGTTTTAGATAAAATTGTATTTTAAGAGTGAGAATGAAAAATACTACTTAATTCTATTTGGTGAGAGTCAAATTTATTTATATATAAATCTCGTTGAAGTTTATTTTGGTTAATTAGTCGGTCAAAAAGGTCTATGCTCATTTGAAAGTTCCCCCATACTTTATTACACCTCCCTCCTTCTACCTATATCTGGCCCAGATTTGCCTTGCTTTGGAAAAACCTTTCCTTGTCCCTCAAACCATGTGCCATTCTGATCCTTAATGCAGAATCATGTTGCTGTTATTTGGATTAGAAAAGAATGATAATCACTCACAGGAAATACAGCTCGAATCAAACGTTGTATTGTAGGGTGGCCCAGTGGTGAGTGCGCCACTGTAGGGTGGTAAGTTGGTTTTATTAATTCGTTTAACTTTCCCATTTCGTTCTTTATGTTTAGTTGTGAAACTGTTTAGTACAAGTATGTGCAACCTACTTACCAGAGGGCCAATTGGAAAAAAACAACAAAAAATGGCTGGTCAAAATCATTATTGATTAATTTTTATTTAAAAAAAATAAAAATGATAAACACTTATAATATACTGGCATGGTTAAGTTTAAATACATTGAGATTGTATAGCAATCATAAATACTATAGTGGTCCAGTATGTTTTATAGTTCGTTCAGAAGATTAACTGTGAGCAGGTGATTCTCAAGAGAGAGGACAAATGCTCACCAGTAAGCCAGCTTTTAGAACACTTTTCCTAAGTTTTATTGTTGAAAACACATGTTGGAATGAATATGAGCATGAAAATATTGCCATATAATTTTTGGTATGATTTACAAAGTTTTCAATTGTTAATTTTGGCATGGTTTTATAAAAATCCAGTTTTGTGATGTTAAAAAAAGGCCTGCTTTGCAACCCAGAACATTAAAATTAATCATTTGTTCCACGGGCCGGATTGAACACATCGACTTGCCATAGTTTGTTCACCCTTGGTTTAGTGTCCATTTTTAACTTAGTATTACACAATGTGCTACTTTAGCCCTCCTAAGTACTTTTAACAGTTAATTTAATATTAAAATTTCCAAAGATATGTTTATCTAGCCCTAACAAAGGCTATATTAATTTGCATGAATCTACAATCACCCATTTATATTTAACTTTTTTTAGTAACTTTAAGCAAGTTGTATTAATTAATTCAAGCCTAGCTTCCCATACTATTACTCTCAATTATTTTATTTACACTAAACACTTTGTAACAATACATGTATAGAGCCCCATAACGTGGCTCTCCATAACATTATGTGAATCTGAACTAGCGTAGTCACGTAACACACTACCATAAAAAAAAATTACACATTAGAATTGAGGCTTTAAATCAATCACGATTAGGCCTAATTGTTTTCTTCCATCATCGATTCAACTAAAGCCAATTACGAACTAAACCAGGAACGATTAGTCAGTCCTAAAACATGATGTTCAACCTTTAGAAGCATCTTAAGTCCTGACCCTAATATGATCACATTCTCAGGATCAGTACTTTTTTCTAGAAAAATAGGTGGGTATACATTTTTTTATTAATTTTATTTTAACGCTGTTTTTTATCTTAAAAACAATTTAATATCCAAACAGTAAGACCAAAGCCAAGATTTTTTAAATTTTGTAATAAATTAGTTCTTAGTTACAGGTGTAGATATTTGCAAAAAAGATTTACAATATCTACCTAATTTAAAAATAGTAATGATAAACTCCAAATCTGAGTCATGTCTGCAGAAGGTTGAATGTCTTTACATCTTTCTTTGCTTTTTGTGTCAATAGCTGAGTGATGTTCCAAAAGTAACCAAGATTCAACAAATTTTATTGGATTGAACTGACATAGTAGTGGCTCAACAATATTTTATAAGTATCACTGCCGATATTGTCTTGATCAACAACGAAGACTTTTAGATTCCTCTGTGAAATCCCCCGATCACATGCACTTGAAGATATTGGAAAAATGTTGAGGGTGTGTATCAATCAACATCATCCATCTGGATATTTTTTTCTCCAGGTATTCTCAGAAACTTTTTATCATCTCTCTTTCATTCAAGTGAAGTTGTATACTCAATTTCTTATTTCAACTTTCCCAAATGTCAAATGATTTTGTATTTCTCCCAGCCATTGTTTCAGCTATAGCACTCGGGTCCATTTAGGTAAACTAGCTTCTTCATCGTCAAGTCATCTCTTTTCTAGTGAAATTTTCAAGTTGTTATAAAATGAAACAGGATTGGTGGGTATTCTTTTCTATCTTTTTTATATATAGAAATTCCTTGGAAAATGGGTGAATTGACAGAAATAGTGGCATCTTCATAATAATGTCCAGGATTTATTTGTATCTCTTCAAAGATTTGAGAAAGACATTTAATCGCTTTATTGGCATCACACAGATTTATGGAACGTTCCCGCAATGTCAGACTCAGTTAAGAATGTTCTTGAAGGGCATCGCACATCAATACCAAGTCTAAAATACTCCAGTGTTGTAATTTTACTCAACAATTCTTCATACATGCACCTATCTTTTCTGTCTCTGGAACAGTCAACCTTAGCATTTGTAAAATGACTCACCAATGCTTTGTTATCCTGTCAAACTGCAAACACTGAATGAAAACTGGATGCTACCCAACGAGTGCTTAATATTCATCCAATTTTAAAAAGCTGCATTTTCAGTGAATTGGCATATGCTTTCAGCTCTTCACTATTTTTTGGTGATGCTATGATTGGTACAGTGCCATACAATCATTGATGGAAATTAGCTTTCAATAATTTCTTAACTCCACCACGAGATCCAAAAACTACTACCACACCATCACACGTTAAAGAAACAAAATATTCATTGAGGTATTCATTCCTCTGTCAATCCGATAGATAGCAGGTGTCAAATCAATGCAGAGAAAATCCCAGTCACCGTTACATCATTTATTTCTATCTAGTCAATAAATAAATTAACTGGTGTGGTCATTTCACAACCATAAATCATTGCACGAACATACAAGATCAATGTAGACTTCTGCATAATTTCTGTTGATTCATCAATTATTAATATTATTTTTTATTTGGAACTTACAGTTTTGTTGACCAAGCTAGTTTTAATTTTCTCGCCAATGTGATTGATAATGTTAATACAAGCGTTTGTAGAGTGAAATATTCGTCCCATATCAACATCGTTAGGTTCTTGTAGGTCAATTTCCATTTCAATGATTGAATGGTTGACTTATTTTATCAACTTTATAAGCCGTGCGAAATTTGTTGGCAGTTATCTCTTTTAGGCGTGAAAGAGATTTCAGGAACTCCTTATCAAGTGTTTTTTTATTTGCTTATTCCAATGTTTTCAGACAAGTTTTGTGACCAACATTTTCTATGTGTTTAAATATTTTGACTCTTAAAGGTATTAGCTGTTGTTCTCGAGTTGCACCAAAATGAGAAACTTCACAATTGGCCCATTCTTTTGATATCTTCATTTCCATTCTTTTCTCTGTTCAAAGCGTTTGAACTTTTCGGCAAGTACTACAACCAATATTCCCGTCCATCACACAACATAACCAAACATTCTTTTACCAGAAATCATTATTTTGTTCTAAAGCCCGACAGGAAGGCCACTTTATTTTGCTCAATTTGTTCCTTTGCCTTAGTAGAAACTGCGAATGGAACAGCAGTGGATTCAAATGAATTAACTATTTCTTCTGGATCTTCAAATTTATTTATTTTAGGCATTGGTGCTGAGATTTTTATTTTTATTTTATAAAGAAATATATTTATGCGTTTTGTTATTTAATTACGATGTATACTCGATTTATATGTTAGATTAACAGATTAATATGAACTTAAATCACAGTAAAGCTTCACTAACAGCCGAATACGCCTTGTTTACTTGATGACGGCAGCACAACCATAGATAATATAGGTGAGCACAACTGCTTGCCGTTAGTGATGGGCACAATAGAGGTCACTACTAAAAAAATCGATTATTTACAATCGATTGATTTTACTAGCAATCGAATAGTTCACATTATTCTTTGTCAAGTGCTATTGCATAATTTTCGCCATTATATCTCTTACCTTTATGTGTAAAATCTTTTTTCATTCGAAATGTATATAATAATAAAACCAAAACTTGAATTAGATTTTTTTTTAAAGTTGGTATACGACGTATACCCGCGTGTACCCATAAAAAAAGAATTCCTCAGGATTATATTAGAAGTACATGTTTTAAAATATTCGTAATGTAATTTCAGAATCGTAAGCATTGAAGATGTAACTCTAAGAAGTGGTAGTTTGAAAAGAGAAGATGGAGGTGTGGTCTACCAAGCTTCCAGCTTTATAATACACCCAGAATACGGCAGCTTTTCGTTCAATAACGATATAGCATTAGTAAAGGTAATACCAATACAATATTATGAGTGGGGCCCGGATTTTGGTGACCTAAAATTTATCGAAAAATTACCTATAAAGTGACCTGACAATTCCAAAAAATGACTTTTTATTATTAGAAATGACTTAAAAATATGAATACAAACTCGTAAATTCACACGTATAAATCAAACACGCACTTTGCGAAATATGTAAACTGACAGCCTATTTGCAGTGTCTCGATAAGAATGTGTATTTTACAACAATACAAGCTAAGAGGATAAAAAGTTCATTGCCTATATTATCTTTTCATTCCGTATATAGTGTGTTGAAAATAAAATCTATTTTATATAAAAATATACTTACTCAACATAAATGCTTAAAATGACTCGACCCGCTTCGGTGGCGTAGTTAGCTAACACGCTAGTCGTGTTGAGCTAGAATGCCAAGGACGGGGATATCAAGGTTAGAATCTCGGTTGGATGAACTGGAGTGGTTTTTCTAAATGGTTTTCAACTCTCCTTCCACGAAAATGTGGGCTAACTTTCTCTAAATTCAACCTTCCCAATTTCTAGTACATTAGCGTAATTAGACTTAACCGTAAAACCCGAACGGGTAGTAAGACGCGGTGCTAAAAAAAACAAAAAAAACTCAAAAGTGCTTAAAATTTACCTAAGACGGCTTTAAAATCACACAGAATTGACACAAACGAAGAAAATATTATCCTAAATTCCAAAATTACAAAAAAAACTTCGAAATATACCTTTCTACATCAAAGGGATCATGAGCATAGTTCATATACTTTTAAGCATTGTATATGACGAACCAGAAAATATATGACGTCATCAAAATCCGGGCCCTGGTAATGAGTAAGTTCAGAAAAATGTCATCCGGACCGGCATATGAGCGTTTTTATGGCCTATCTACAATAAAACGAACCCGCTTGTCGGACTCGCAACTACGCAATAACGTAATTTTGTCTGTCCACAATAGCTTACGCAAACACAATCGTGTGTCGGAACTGTCAGACCAGCTTGTCGGGAGGAGATAAACATTGTCCATATCTTGCGTTTATGTAGTTGTGGTGGTTTTTGTTCAGCCAATAAACAACAAATATGAATGGACTACTAAACAAATAATGTGAGGTTATTTGGTACATGAAAACAGCTCTTGGAATTGTATAGTAATGAATACAGGATTTTAAATTAAAATCATATATATTTCATCATTTAAATATTTTTTAAATATTTATCTTTAATTTGAAAACATTTATATGAATTTGACTTTTATAGTCATCTTTGCTGTTTGTTCCTGTTGGTTGAAATTACGTCTTATGACGATTCATTGTAGACAGTCTATTTTGTATTTAAGATAAGTGTGATAACAAGGGCAGTTTCGATTGCGGAGTTGCGAGTCCGACAAGCGGATATGTTGGTTTTAGATGGACCATAGTCTGGCTATACGCACCGACCGCTCTAACATCCCACTGTGGATTCACTAGTTTGCCGAAAAACCAGAGAAGAACTGAAATGTGATCACATGACTAGCTCTAAGCCAATCCATCACAATAAGTAAACGTGAACTGCTTTGGTCGCTCTGAAACAGTAAAAACAATCTCAGCCCTCTCCACACTACTCCATAAAATCTTCTTGAGATAAACCAAACCCATTTTAAAAACGCAATGAGCAAAGCGAGATACAAGTAGACGGTCACCTTTACTCTTGTTGTGAGAAGATTTGAAATAATTAGACAAGTATAACGTGGATGTCGTTCTTATCCTGTGTTGATTTATTTCATGACACAACACAACACAGTAATGTTAAAACATTAATAATTACATTACTCTCAAAGAGGTGCTTAGTCACTGGAAAATAGAATATTATGACAACCAGCCAATCCAAGTTGATGTTGCAAGGCTTCATGTTCAAACATTAATTTCTATTAGCATGTGGTTTTTTGCGCCAATCAAACAGATTCTGCTCTGAATTTTCGGCGAACGTGGTAATAAAGTTTCAAATTACGCAAAAACTCATCCGTGTGTGCAGGGCTAGATTTACGTATGTAGGGGCCCTCGGGGTAGCATACGATATGTGAGCCTCTATAAACTAATGTAAATTACGTCATAGCATGTCCGAGGAAAGGTAAAAACTAAGCAACTTTTTGTGTATGGCCAGACTGGGCGAGCGAGCGAGTGACTGAAAAATAAAATATAGCACATGTGTTGAAATGAGAGGTGGCCAGACTGGAGCGACCCGAGCGACTCGCTTGAAAGACAGAATTGGTTTTATTTTTCAAGCACGATGCTCAAGTCGGAACAGTCTAGCTTACAGGCGCTGGACAGTTTTTGTTATGTTGGTCCTATGCGTGTCAGGAAAACTTTTCAATTTGGCACGATAAATGACTTTTATTACTATTGATATGTTTAGTGCACTTATAGATTTAGAAAGGCTTATATAACTCGAACGGAGAAAAAAATATATATATATATATATATATTTCTCCGTTCAAGTTATACAAGCCTTTCTTGCTACTAACGGCCTAATCTAAGTGGTAAGATCAGAAAAATCATATGTATATATGATTTTTCAGCAAGACAGGCTTGTATAACTCGAACGGATATTAATTAATACGTCGTAGTGCTAAAAATAAGATAAAAAGTAAGAGCCGATATGTTAATACTTCAATATTATAATCAAAGGAGGCCTTTACAAACAGAAATCACCGTTAGCGTGGAGAGGTGATGGGAAAACTACAACAATATTTCCTTTTTTATATAAACATGCCATAAATTTGTAAGAATTTTTGAGTATTTTACATATACATTTTCACTAATAGACTGGGATAAGTTTGGGAATTACTCGCTGGCTCGCTCACCAGTTTGGACAGGCAGTCGCTCAGTCACTCGTGCGCTCTCTTTTCAGTCTGGTTAAACTCTTAAGGTACCTTTTACTGGATCACATAAAATATGTTTATATTATGTCGATATAATCCTCCACAATTGACACTTCTACACCTAGTATTCTACTTAACTACCGCATTAAAACACAAACTGGGACTCACCACGAATACAAAAAACATATGAATTTCAATATTTCTTAAGAGTAACTGACTAAATTTGTCAGAGCAACAGCAAATTGGAAAACAAAGATTGAATCAAAGGCACCGCTGAGATAGCAGTGCTGTCAGCTGGTTTGTGGAAACCCTTTTAGTGGAATCGCCTGAGCACGTCGAAAGGGAGGCTATTGTATATTTTAGAGCTATCACGCAAAATTTTAAATTATCAACAGGGACTTTCCTAGTAAATCTTTCAATTTTCGGTAGGATTTTCATTTTTAATACAAGCTGTAAACACATTAATTTGTTCATACTTAATTATTTC
>CABFVX010005311.1:29552-52491 GCA_902151425.1 Timema shepardi
GGAAGTGGCAACATGTGTTTTTGAAATATATGAGGTGCCAATTAATAACTAAAAATACAAGGTAATAAATACTATATCAAAAATTCACACGGCAAGCCATTTGCTCCCCCGTTAGAAGAGTCCAACGACTTGATTTTTTTGTATCTTAAATATTTTTTTCTCGCTAATCTTTTAGGGTGAAAAACGCCATACTTGCAAAACGGTGCTAAACAGGACTTTTAATTTTGCATCGAAACAAACCCCAATCAGTGAGTGGGGGGGATACGCTTAACTTGCCCCCCCCCACCCCACTTTTTTCCATTTTAAATATTTTTTTTCTTGAAAAACTATTCAGGTGCAAAACGCCATACTTGGGTGCAAAACGGTGCAAAACAGAACTTTTAAGATGGCATGAAAAAACCAACATTTTGATAGTGGGGGTGCTACCCTTAACTTGGCCCCCCCTTAACATAAACAGTCGTACCTCCTCTTGGGTTAGGGTTCAAAACGTAATACTTGGGTGCGAAACGGTGGTACATTTAAATTTAAATTTTGATGGGTTGGGGGGGCCAACTTAAGTGATCTCTCACATTTCCCAATTTTCCTCCTTTCTCCGCAATTGTTTGAGGTACGAAAAAACTTATCATAGTAAAGTTGTAATATTATTAAAGATACAATCTTTTATTTGAAATATATTTTTATAAAACCAATTGTTGTCTGAGCTTTAAGCAAATTTATATATACCTTTTACTTTTTAATTTAGATCTTTGAGAACGAATTTGATTCTTTGGTGGACAAAGATATTTTTCTTTTCTCAATTTTTCTTTAACATTGTTCCTAGTTCCTAATGCCATAGAGTAAGTAATAGTGTATACTATTTCATTTATAATATTTTGTGTAGTGTTTCTACAACAATGTATAGGCCTATAATTTTGTTTAAAAAATATTAGCGTTTTTGGTACTATACCTTTCTATTTTAAGATAAAAGCCGGAGAAAGTCTGTCAGTACCATTTATTTACCCTGCACCCTTAAAATGCGAGCGTAGGTAAATGTAGTCTGATTTAGTTAGTAAAGAACTTATTTTACAGTTATAAAAGTTACTTAACCATTTTTATGTATTTTTTATTTGAAGCATAGCCCCTCTGTGTTCTTAGTGGTCAGAGCTCCTGTATACAGATCTAGTGGTCCCGGGTTCGATCCCTGGCGCTTTCAATTTATTTGTGAAGCAGTGGGTCTGTAACAGGGTCAACTTAGCCTCGTGAAGACAAATGAGGAGATACTTGAATGAAAAAATAGCAGTTCCGGTATAGAAAACTGAAATTAACAACCAAAGGGTTCATTGAGTTGACCACATGACACCCTCTGTCTGAAAATATTAGCACTATTTTCACTTATGTGGTTGGCGCCCTGGGCATTGATTTCTCTGACGCCTCCACCCCTCGCCCCTTATAATGTTTATAATCTTGTCTACCTATTAGTAGCCACGTTTTATAATTGAAAAATTCACACTGATTAGCTAACCTTTCTGTTATTTTGATTATTTATTACTAGACGTTATATTTACTGTGAAAAGTATTGGTGTTAGAGGAATGGGTCTTATATAAAAATAAAATTTAGTTCATGATGATAATTTCGTACAATTATACTACCCATCTATCTCAATTAAGAACAATCTTATACAAAGAGTGAAAATATGTCTGCAGTAAAAACCTCATTATAGTTCTTTAATTAGAAAACAATAATTTTTTTTCAAAGCAAACCCACTGGAATATGGGAATTTTAATAATATCCTCGTGTCTTTTAAGGCTATTATAACAAATTTTGAAAACATTACTGTGATTGTCCAAGTTGTTTACGAGAAACGATGATTTATGTTTTAGGATTTTCGAATATTTGATCGCGGTAAACATGATGCCGCTAAGATTTACCCTGCAAGAACTTAAAAATGTGGCCGTCTTGCGCGCTTGTATCGTGAATTCAAATATCGTCTGCACTTGGCACGGAGCCTATGGCTTGATTCTGGGAATAATGGAGTTGTTTTTTTCTCGCTATTTTACAGATATAGAAAGTATTGTGATCGTCAAAAAAATATAACTTAGGATTTTGATGAATCTTGACATTCCATGACCCCTCGAATCCAAAAAAGCGTTTTTTTGACTTTCTGTCTGTCTATCTGTACCTCCAACTAGAGACTTAACTGTTTTACCGATTGGGATAAAACTTGTTGTCTAGGGTTTTCATAGGGTTGCTCCAAGGGGTTTTTGGAATTGAATATCCAACCCTAAAATTAAGGGTAGTTTATTGAAGGGCAAAAAGAGAAAAAGTCGATTTTCTCAAAATCGGCTTTAACGATTTTGATTAAATTTGATTTATAAATATTTATAAATATTCCAAACAAAATGGCTTCTCTAAATATTTTGGCCAAATGATTTTAAAGGCTCCGGTCTGATGCGTAAATTATCTTTTTTTTATAATATCACCTATGAAATTACTTATCGTTACAAATATGTAGGTCTCTTTATAATACAAATAGATTATAAGAAGCATATTTTTATAACAATAACTTTCAAGATATATATATGTGTTTATATATATATATATATATATATAAACTTTTCGGACACAAAAGATAAAAGTATTGCTACCGCAAAAGAAAATCTAACCTGAAATGTTGATTATGTCGACGTCTCAAGACCCCCCAAACCCTAAAAATTGGTCTTTGAAATGATGATTGTCTGTGTGTCTCTTTAAACTTAAAATTAATAGTAGTTAAGAAAAAGCGAAAAGAGAAAAAAAAAGTTTTTCTCAAAATCGACTATAACGATTTTGATTAAAATTCGTATCCAGGTGTTGATTAAGATTATTAATAAACTGGCTATTTTCATTTTACCATGAAAATTAATTTTAAGCTACTTTACAGAAGCAGAAACTTCCAAATTTCCGCAACTATTTGAGATACTAAATAACTTATCGTTGCAAAATTGAAGTACTATTAAAAATAAAAAGCTTTTATATGAAACATATCTTTATAAATCCAACAGTTTCTAAGATATTGGTAAATATATTAATACAATTTTATGAGCTTTAGTTGTAAAGAGATACTATTTAAATTTTAGCGCAATAATTCTTCAATGCCATAAAGTAATTAGATATAAGTAAGTCTCTAAAAGTTTATATTGTTTTTCCTTAAACTTCTTAGGAGAAATGTTTGTACAACAGTGATCTATCTCCTTCATGTTAGACTCAATAGTCAATATTTACATTTTTTATTGGTCAAAATTTATAAATGAGGAATTTAATAGAAATGCGTTAGCATGAAGATTTGCAACATCTAATAAAATGTCGAAAATTTTAATACGAAGTGCTGACCCTTATGGACCCAAAATGGATCTTTTTTTATCGGTCAAAACATACAAATGAGGATATTAATTCTTTAAAAACAAAATTATAAAATTCAAAACCGGGACTAAGAAAAAAAGTTTTACTAAAGTTTAGTGCAATTTATGCTTGGATTTGCTAGGGTATAATATTTATTTGCACATATATTACGAGTTTTGAGTAAAAATCTCAATTTTTAAACAATAGAGCGAGAAAGTCCGTACGGAGTTCCGTACTATTGATTTTAAATAGTGGTATCTCACATGGGGTATGCGCACCCCTGTGGGACATCTTAGGGGCTCGTAAATTAAAAATAATACAGGATGTTCGGAAACTCATAGCTTAATTTGTACTTACAGTTTGTTTGAACCAAAAGTAATACAATATACCTATACACTTACACCCAGAAAACTATGCTAATACCATTAAATATTGTTCAAAGTTTCGGCGTGCAGTACCATGCGTGTATTCTTGGAGTACAGCAGCAGAACATAGCGCAATTCATAGTAAACAGTACACCAGTCCATCTAGAAATGCGAATACGTTCTGAAGTTCATGGTNAATGCGCAAATTAAAGTAAACAGTACACCCCGCCCACCAGAAATGGCAATACATTTTGAAATGCAAGGTTCCCCCCCCCCCCCCAGAAAGTGCTTACAATTATTACATATGCAGTGCTGCGCTACTAGCTCCTATGCGACTTGTTGTACACGCATTCTTGAACAGCTTTAAACACAATTTATTGGTACTAGCATAGTTTTCCGGATGTGAGTGTGCACGTATTTGGTATTACTTTTAGTTCAAACAAGCTGTATATGCAGTTTGGGCTATGAGTTTCCGAGCATCCTGTATATATGTATCTTTTAAAACTTATTATTTAATAAATCGTTTTGGATACAATTTATTTAATTTATATATTATAGAATATATATAATATGCATTATGCATCAACAACTTTGGGGGTACTAAGGGGGACAGAGATTGTATCTGGGGGTACATGAACAAAGCATTTATAATACCCCTGTATTGTATATATATTTTTCTCTAGTGGTGTGTTTCTAGGGTAGTCAGAATTTGTTGAAACTGTACTTGGGATATGTTCTACCTGCTCAGTCCCCACCTGACCAATCACTTTGCACTACATCACTCGCACGGAAACTGTATCTTTGTTGATACTGGAGCAATAAGCGATAAGAACAAATCACTGGTACAGTTTAGATTAACTCTGTTTACCCTGGCAGCACTCCACGACAAGCCCCTGTTTGTCTCAAGATTTCTGATGGCGAGTACAGTCAGGTGCTGATGAAGGTGACTGTAGATATTCTGAGCATCTCGGAATGCCGCTCGAAGCTCAACAAATGGGTGTGGTTTCCAGTCACCAACAGGATGATCTGCGCCATAGCCGACAACAAGGACTCTTCTCAGGTAAACAAAGACATACGAGGCGTGTTTTTTTTAAGTAAGTGCCGTTTTGAAATTAAAAACACACAAGTTTACATTTTTATCAATTTTATTTTTACACGAAAGCCTGTACTTTAATCTACTTTTCAACATAATTTCCACAAATATTAAGGCATTTGTCGTATCGTACGACCAGCTTTTGAATTCCATCCCCATAGAAATCTGCCGCCTGATTTGATAACCACTGCAATACGACCGTTTTGAGGGCATCATCATTGTCGTGGCGCTGACCACCAAGATGCTTTTTTAAAAACAGGAACAAGTGGTAGTCACTAGACGCTAGATCTGGACTCTATGGAGGGTGATCAAGTTGTTTCCAGACAAATGTTGCAATGAGATCTTGGGTACGACTAGCCACACGTGGATGGGCGTTGTCATGAAGCAAAACATTCCCCTTACTCTGCATGCCATGCCTTTTGTTTTTGATTGCATGGCACAGTTTAGTTAAGGTCTCACAATAGTTCTCAGAATTTATTGTGTCACCATAAGGCAAAAAATCCACGAGCAACACCCCCTTTCTATCCCAAAACACAGTACACATGATTTTTTTGGGCTGAAATTGTTTGCTTGAACTTCACTTTCTTGGGTGATGTTGAATGCCGCCATTCCATGGATTGTTGTTTAGATTCCAGCGTAACATGAGCCACCCATGTTTTGTCGTCTGTGACAATTTGACTTAAAAAATCATCACCAAAATCACTTTATCGCTCAAGGAAGGTCAACGTACGGGCTAAACGTTTGATTTCGTGCACCTCAGTCAACATTTTTGGTATTCAGGGTGAGCACAACTTACGATAATTTTAGTGTTTTGTCACAATTTCATAAATAACACTTCTTGAAACTTGAGGAAATTCATTAGATAAAGATTAAATCGTAAAGTGTCTGCTTTCTCAAACCTTTTCATCAACTTTCTGCACCAAGTCTTCAGTAATGACATAAGGTTCACGTCGTTCCTCATCATGCACATTCATGCGGTCATCTTTAAATGCTCTAACCCATTTTCTTACCATTCCCTTCACTCATAATGTTTTCTCCATACATTTCACTGATCTGCCGATGAAGTTCAGCCGCTTTCCAATCTTTTGCATGAAGAAAACTAATAACAGAGCGTATTTCACAGTCAGTGGGGTTTTCAATTGACTGAGCCATTTTAAATACTCACAAACAAACGTAAACACGGTCTAATACTTCCGTAATGGCGTTTGTGGCTAGCTAACAGATGGACGTACTCAACGCGCATGCGCGGAACGGCAGCCGTAGCACTGCAGCGGCTGAATTTCAAAACAGTACTTGCTTTTTTTTAATTAAAAAAAACACACCTCGTACATATAGGCAGCCCCTATAGCTAGCTATTATATTTGTTAATTACGGTTATAGCCTCATATGGTCACGGGACGACTCTTGAGTAGCTCAGTGGTTAGAGAATTGTCATACTAACTCAAATTTCCTGGGTTTGATTCTTGTGTCCAGGTGTCATTTTTCAATTTAAAGAATATGATTTTAGATAAAACTATACCAGTAATTAATACATATAATAGCTTGGCTATTTTAATAATCATGATATGCGCATTATTACAAATTGTCATTGCACTATTGTTAGCATAAAGCCCTCCCAAGTTGAAGGCGGCAGCTGCGTTATCCATCAGTTATCCATCATTGATCACTCATGTGTAGCTGATGATTTCCACAAGTCCATCACAGACTCATCCTTAAATAATGAGGGAATAATGACCCTGATCAAGGGACAACTCCTGGATAGCTCAGTGATAAGATAGATAATTGGCGTACTAAGACAAAGGTCTCGGGTTCTATTCCCATGTCCAGAAGCCATTTTTCAATTCAAACATTATGATATTTAGATGGGGCCATAACCATAATAAATAGATGAGAACATATCAATATTGACTCCATTATAATTAATTGTTTGTTTCAGGGGGACTCTGGTGGACCTCTAGTGTGGGAAATAAATAGTATCCCATATCTTGTTGGCGTGGTGTCCTGGGGAGAAGGAAAAGGCAGTTTAGAGAGCCCGGGGGTGTACACAAAAGTGTCATTTTACAGGAAGTGGATAAAGGCGCATATAAAGGTAAGACCAGTGGCGAAGCGTGATGTCTGATGACAATTTTTGGATAAACTGATTCATGAACACTCATAAAGGGGCACACCTCACGATGTCGAAAATGAGATTTCTATGACGTTATATAATACAGTACTGGCAGACTACTACTACTACTACTACTACTACTAATGCTAATAATAAAACCCTTTTTTATATTTTATACCTATCGAGAAATAGGAAACAGATGTAAATGGAACAGCTACTTATATTAAAGTATACCCCGTCCTATTTTCAGGAGGTCTGGGACGGGGGTTCATAGCCATCACAGTTGTCTACGTTTTCTTGTAAATCAATTATAAGAGTCTTTGTTTCATTTCTGAAAAAAAAAAATCTCTATCACCCTTACAACCTACAATAACTTACAAGAAAGTTCAGTTTCTATTGAAAGAGTAGCCAGGTTGGATAGTCTGTAATTGGCCATAGAATTTCTCAGATGTGTTTTAATTCCTTTCAATGTAGCCTCCTTATTAAACGTTCTATAGTGTCCGAGCCCATTTGAATGCTAAGAGTCAGTTGCACCAACTTTGCCGTTTGTTCTTACACTGTTTGTAGGTCGTTATCTTCAATGAAGCCCAATAATTCAATGCAAAGATTGGCTGTGTTTCCTGAGTTGTAGATATTAACCAGTTCATCGTGTAGTGTCATAAAGTTAAACACCTTATGGTATGTGGTTTTTAAGTTTTTGAAATTGGCTGTAAAAAAAGATTTTTTGAACTGGGTAAATCTTGTATGGTTTATGAACTTAATAATTTATGCAACTTCGTCAAAGTTGGAGGGTCGTTAATATAATTGAACAATGATGTAATCAAGGATTTCAAATGCAACGCGTTTGTGAGTTTCAACAAAACTCTCGAAATGTAAGTCTGCTTGATAGTGTTTGTTTAACTCCATACTCTCTTTAAAGAACTCTTGTAAAACCTTTTCTGAACGTAGAGACGAAATGTTTGATTTGGCAGTCCTTATTTCATTGATGAATAAGTTTACATCACCTAGCTTGGAAATTGCTAAATAATTGTTTGCTGAAGACAAAAATTCTATCGAATAAGCACAACAAAAATGTGAACATAAAAGAATCTAAAATTCTCAGTATACCTATTGCACAATTTATAGATTCAGTATCCCAGTCATCAGAGTCAGCTACGTACCTCACCACATTTCGTAGATGCTGGTAATGATATTTTATGGTTGACAGCACGTGAACAATTGTAGTTCCATCGTGTTTGCGCTGGCTGAGGCAGTTTAAACCCGTGCTGTCAAAGTATTTCTGCACCAGATGTATATATATTAAAGAAGGAATGAAATGCAGGAAAATTGCAGATGAAAAATTTAACTTCCTTTTTTGTTTTGGCGCTGTAGACTAGTACAAATTTCAGCCGGTGCGCATAACAGTGGACAAAAATAGCTTCCGGCTACTTTCTAGAACCTGCCTTATGTTTAGCAAATCAGCTTTTCCTTTTTAATGTATTTCTATATGACAGCAATAACTTTCTTGGACATCCCCTCAATACTTTTATCTCTCGAGACATTATAAAATCCCATGAAACGTGCTTCAATGTTTTTGCCATGAACATACCTAACAATTATGCTGAGCTGTGCCTTTACAGATACGTCAATAGTTTTATTCCTCTGAATCGACACAAAACTTGAGTGTTTTATCTTACTTCGAGTTTTCCTATTTATGGAAATAGTGAATGATTCGATTAAATCATTCGTAATATCAGAAGGAGTTTCCTTAAACACCGTGTTGCTTTTCAAATAGTCCTTGGCTTGACTAATCATCCCTCCAGGACAAGACAATTTAAGATTTCAAATAATCTAGGCTCTCATTGAGTCCCCTGAATGCTTGTTCTTTTTCCTAAATGGTACATTACATCAAAGAGGCATTCTACAATCATTTGACTACGCACAACATTTCTGCTACATGTTTAACCGTTTGAATACGGGCACTTTCTGAAATACAATAATAAATTATGTACCTCCCCATAATATGAAGATCCTCACCATTTTTAATATCCAGTTTGCTAGTGGCATGTTTTGAAGCTTTAAGTTCAAACTTTTTAATATCGTCTGATCAATTTTACTCCAATATTCTTCCCCACTGAACATTAGGCAATACTAGCGATGCTAGGTTTGTTTTAGTTTGTTTCCTGTTAACCCTATCTATTTCGAGTGCTACATTTCTTGAAAAGGTCTTGTATATTTCCCATACTTCTGTAAAATATTTAATTTTGGTCTTGATATTTTTCATTTTAAATAAACTTTTTATTTAAAAGACAAAGCCTCAGTAGAATTAGTTAACAAAAAGTTAACTGAATCCATAGTTATTGTTGATGTCTACAGAGTCTTCCATTTTTTTTCTACGGTACAGACACTAAATCCTAAAACATTACTCATATATTGTAATAAGGAACTTAAAACAACTCAATAAAATAATAAAATTGAAACCACAATCACAAGGCTAGGCTAGTCTGCATTGAAACAAACATTTGAAACACATTCTGAATGCTCGAAATTTAACACTCACTAGTTGGAGCTTTACTGGTCACCTTCAGTGGATGTGATGAACAGTTGCGCGCACATTGCCCTCCTAGCTCCCCGCAAGCCTGATTTTCCAAGTGCGTTAGACCGAAAGGTATCAACTTATCTTCCCAAAAGGAACTGACACATTCGCGATTCGTTTCACATGCTTGCTAACATGTCACTACGCTTTGTAAAAATAATAGTTTAAATTTAAATTTTTCATTTGTTTTATATAAAAGGATGTTTATTTCTTTTTCCAAAACCTTTTTGGGATAGTGAGCCTATCCTGCCTACCCTAAAGCCACGCTACTGGCGTAATATAACTCATTGTAGACTTAACAGTGATATTTCTAGAGAACTAGCGGCCAGTAAATTAGCCCCGGTGTGACCCAGGCTTAAGACCCAAACTTATTATTTATTTCACATCATAAATATAACATTGATAACATTTTACTTTATTGTTTTTGTTATTCCATAGGTATTGATAATATTTATCAAAAGTGACAGAAGCAGAATATATTAAAGGAAAAGTTGTTTGGGTAGCTTTAATAACCATCTTCTACTGTTCTTCCTACAAAAATCATACTATATAGAGATTAAGGGCCAGTTTCATAGTCAAGCTTAGTACGCCTAAAGTGCGGCGCTACACTAAGTACATGACGACACCTACCTAAACCAGAATGGAACGGGCCAGTTTCCTATGCGAGAACGGCCCATTCCATTCGAGTTTAGGTAGGTGTCGTCATGTACTTAGTGTAGCGCCGCACTTGAGGCGTACTAAATTAGACTATGAAACTGGCCCTTACTCCCAGAGTTGTTTTACGGAAAGGTCAAGCTCAGCGGACGAACAACTTAGTATAGACCTTCGAGGAAGAAATGGAAGAGTTGCAACTCCCCCAGCTGAACTATTAAGGTAAGGAGGGTTCACATTTCGATCAGACTGAAGAAGCAGAAAGGACTAAACTTCAAGAACAAGAGGGTGCAACCCACTATGTACTATGTCGGAAATTGGGTCTATTTGAAGAAGACCACTTTGAGGAAAAACCAGGTTAGAAAATTCCTGACCAAATTCACAGGTCCTTATCAAATCTTAGAGGTCCTGAGTAAGGTTACTGTACGCATCCAGCTTCCTCATCGCTCATTAGTGTTTAATGTAGGGAGGCTGAAACCTTTTGTGTCTAGGGATCCTATCCCAGTTCTGTCCACAGATCCAGAAGTTCTACCACAAGGTAGACTGGGGAAGACAGCTGTCAGCCAGAAGGTTGATAAGAGACGGAAGAGGTCAGCTCTTCAAACCTTGGAGACAACACCAATTACCCAACGAGTGGGGAAACCAATTAAATAAAGATTAACCTATGTGTAGCCATTTTTATATCAGAACAAGTACAATAATTGAATATATTTTCATTTTATTTTTACAGAAAAGGAAATCACACCACAATAAAAATAATACACGATCATTCGACAAACTCGTAAAAGAGTTTATGTCTTTGTTGAGATCATCGAAGAAGAAAGCACACACGACAGACTGCTCCAAATGTCCTTCTCTAAGAAACCATAAGCAATCCAAAAGGTTAGATGGACAAGAACACCGAAGAAGAAACAATACAAGGCAGACAGATCTAAGTGTTTCTCCATAAGAAGGACTAGCGGGAAGTACAAGATTGCAATACAAAAGATTAGTCAACAATCATTGAATACTGGCTTATCCTTTGAGAGTGAAGATGGTCTTAACGCCACAAAACGCCTTGAATGTACATAACCAAATATAACACTAGAAAATGGACGGAAATAAATAGGGCTAATTTAAATTTAAACACTAGTTCCATACATCACCGCTATGAAGCACTAGTATAATGGTGTGACTGAGGTGCGAGGGGCTCGCAATAAATCCTATTAATCCTTTCTTTCAAGGGTAAGATGCATCAAAAATTTTGTCTCAACATGAATAATTTTAATTGGGTTTTATTTCAAACAGTTTTTTACTATGTTATCTCCTTTCAAAGTTTTCTGAACTGATGAAATTTGACGTGTAAGCTTTTTCTAAACAATTAATTTTACGTGATTTATTTTTATATTTGACTTAATAGCTTTCTATAGATAAACGTGTAACTATTTCAATACGACCTATCGATTACTTTCTAGGCTATTAAATATTTATTATTACACATAAAAATTACAATTTTAAATAGCAGTTTGTTTTTATTTACTTACTTTTTTCTTATTGTGTTAAGATTTTAACTCTATTTCAAACTAATGGTGGATTAGTTTTGAACCGTTAGAAGTTTGATTTTGTCTTTATAAGGTCGAGTTTTAAAAATAGCTCGAGCACAATTTCGGTGATGTTCCTAATTTTTAAACATCCCCTCGCTTAATACATTTTGTTTGTCAGTGCAGGGACACTATTGCCAGACAAGAATATCACTTTCAAAAAGATCACAGATCATGCAAATAAAGATAAGGTGGCTCACAGTCCAAGAGTAATTGCTCTAGTGGGATAGGTAGAAGAATGATACCTACATTAGAGGCTACCAGGATCGGTGTAGAGGGAGAGTTGAAAACCATTTATTAAAAACACGCAGTACAACACGGCCGGGATTCAAACCCAGACCACCCCGTTACATGTAAATGATCATACACCAGATTGAAGGTTAGTCCAGGGGTCCACCTAACCTCTAGGTGCTATATTACATACATTTAAGTTTTCAGTCGGTGTGATATGAGTTAATATATTTTTTAAATACATTTATCTTTATTGAACTTAATATGTAGGCTATATATTATATAATCAGGGCCTAATTATTGTATAATTCATTTTATTAATATAATTTATTTTCAATTTTGGGTGAACGTTGTGGTAGCCAGGAAAATCGAGAAATGGATTGTATAGATATTAGAGCAATGACTAGAAGAATGTTGCTTTATTAAATGACAAGCTAGGTCCTTGTAAGCCAGATTTCTTGAGACTATTTCCCCCATAATTAATATTTATCACCTAACTCAACCTTCCACACTAATGAACGATTAATCATTAGAGCAAGGAATACACTAAAGGCCAATACAAACAGTACAGTAGCCCCATGGCTTCTTTGGTGCTGACTGACAGTCAACATTTAGGTATATACCTAAATGTTGACTTTCAGAAGTGACAGCTCCTAAACACATGTTTTTGCAGATCATTTGGTTCGGCGTAGAGATACATAATTTGGTCTGGTAACTTTTCAAAGCTGTCAGTCAGCACCAAAGAAGCCATGGGGCTACTGTATATATGCTAAGCTATGCTAAGCCATGGTCCCTCTTTTCCCTCCCTAATTCAGTGTTGCTTCTTTCTGGTCTGCTCCAGTGAAGTTTAGTTAAGATGGCGTTCTCCAAAATGTATTGTTTGAGTTCAGGATATAGTACTGAGGAAGAAAATATGCTGCTGTTTTGAAAGAAGAAGAAAATTTAGTAGGTGGAGGTTTTACTTGTTCAATTAAAGCTTCCATTTTAATATAAGCATATGTATTAAATATAAAACCTAAATAGAATATTACTTAAATATACGTGAAACAAACTGAAAACAAAACTTCAACACTTCTTTAGCTATTTTCACCAAACCAGCACTGGATCTGTTCAACACAGAACCCAAATTTCGCTATGCGCATGGCTGAAGATGGGAGATGGAAAAATTGCCCGACCAGCAATCGGAAAAAGCAAAGCGTGGCGTAGCAAGGCATAACTTAGCTTAGCCTTCTATGTGAACCAAAACATTTAAATATATGATCCGCTATTTTTCTAAAAAGTTAGGGCAAATCTTAGCTTAACGTTCTGTGTGAATCGGCCTTAACACTGCAACCAAACTAATATGAGCACTTAACAAACAATCAGGTTTCTTATTTAAAAGCAATCAATGGCAAATAAAAAGAAGGGGAAAAACCGGCCTCCCCATCCCATCAGGTGAGAGGAAAGCCTCACATTGGAGACGTTGTAGAAAAAGAGTGGCAATTCAAAATTCAAATCAACACAATAAATCAAACACAAACTAAACAAAGTAAATTTGGAGTCTAATAAAAAAAAAGTACATCCAAGACTGAACATTGGGACTTTCACCGGGACTCCACAGCTATAAATCCAGCCCTGTGTGTCTACACTTCACACAAATTTGATAAACCCTGTTTTGTAACTCAATATGTAACAGAAAGCACAAAGCTGCACTTTTTAATAATTGAAATATTCATGAAAGTTGTTTTACAGTCTAAAACAAGGGTTAAAATTCTTAGGCATATTTTCAGGAACAGTTAAGAAATTTGATAGTTATTTATTTGTAACTAATTTAGATCAAGCAAGGTTTTCACAACCTACTTTCACTTGGGGTGAACCAACTCGGGTGCGTACACCGGCAGCAGGCACTGGAAGTGGTGTCGTTAGGGTGTGGTTTTCACAACCTACTTTCACTTGGGGTGAACCAACTCGGGTGCGTACACCGGCAGCAGGCACTGGAAGGTGGTGTCGTTAGGGTGTGGTTTTCACAACCTACTTTCACTTGGTCTGAACCAACTCGGGTGCGTACACCGGCAGCAGGAACTGGAAGTGGTGTCGTTAGGGTGTGGTTTTCTTTCCTTTCTTCAGGAGGTGCTGGTGTGTTCCCTTTTAATCTAACTAATAATTGCTGTCACATTAGGGTTATTTGTTAAAGTAATCTCTTTGAGGTATAATATTAAAAGCTATTATTAACTAAATTACCTAATTTAACATAATAAATGCCAGTAGTTAAATTATGTTTAATACTAGTTATGTATAAATTATTGACATGCAGAACTAGCAATATTATACAATATTGTTAAGCTGAAAAGCTCCATGCATAGTTTACTCCCATTAAAATAGTGCTTACAGAAAGTGTAAATGATAGCTTAAAGTAAGAAAAAAGTCAACGTGCAAACACAAATTGTATCATTTCCAACAAACATCACTTTTTATTCTCGCATTTTAAATACAAACTCGCAATTTTCTGTGCACAATGTCTTACTTTCCATCAGGGCTTTTTGAATATTGATTCTAATGTGCTAACTATGAGGAAGGTAGAGTTGATTGAAGATGTACCCCACTCTGTGTCGAGGGAACGAGTGGAGCACTGATAAAGGAAAAGGTTGGTATGCAAGAACGAAGCCGATTGGACGACTAGTGTGAGTGGCGACCTATTGTCTATATTTCTAGTTAAGTATGATTAAATCTTGTACGAGCTTCAGCATACACACCGACCCCAAGTTGATGGTTGTTGTTCAACATTAGTTCAAGTAGACGATGGATTAAAATGTTCATTGCAGTCTTTTGCCTTGAACTTTGAGAGACGGTGGACTCCAAAAACGGTAAAAAGCTTAGCTAACAGTCCGGGAATATACGAGTTGTACGAATGAAACTGGAAACTGCTCAAGGCAATATTGAAGTATATCTGTCACTGGCAATTTATGGAATCCATACGTTCTATAAAATGTCCAGGCTTTCTATATAATGCCAGAGTGGTTTTGGCAAAGTATGAAATAAACGAGTTTTGCTGTTGTATTTCAAACTTATTTTCAAGTCCTTTGTCTTTTTTAAGTCCCGGAATATGTTATCAATTCTTTTATCCAGCTATATATAAATCTTGCTCAGTTTTCTTGCAGGTTCACCTAATTCCTAGGATGTAAGTTTGTCAGGCTAGGTTATTTTAGAATAGTGTAGTTAGGTAAGGCTAGGTTAGGTTAGCTATTGTTCTCGGTAATATACAATGACTGGTTATTTTATAAATTCCCTACGAAAATGATGAAATACACGACAAAACTATTTTATTTCATACTTTGCCGAAACCACTCTGGAATTATATATAATGCCTGAATTGCACGCATTGCCGTTAACATATCGATGGCATCATCAATCTTGTTTTTTGTAGGGAATGGCCTACTCATCTTAAATAGAGGTTATTCACAGGTGTTAATGGATGCACTTATCTTCTATCAATATTTCAAGGAAGAGGACTTCATCTATATTTATCTAGTACGAGTCCAACCTCCACCAATTCACTTCAAATGTAGACTTAGTGATATTATCTTGTCACTAAGGTTGATTATATCTTCTCGTTCATCGACGAGTCGTATCTAAATGGACTCTACAGTAGCCCCATGGCTTCTTTGGTGCTGACTGACAGCTCACAGCTGACTTATGACAGTCAACATTTAGGTATATACCTAAATTTTTACTGTAATAAGTGACAACTGCTAAATACATGTTTTTCCATATCATATGGTTCGGCGTAGGGATTCATAATTTGGTCTGGTAACTTTTCAAAGCTGTCAGTCAGCACCAAAGAAGCCATGGGGCTACTGTACTTCTCATTTCGTTAACGAAAGGTAGATCATATTATTCGGCGCTTCAACTATCTTATAACCTGGTGGGTTATGCTGAAATCGTGCAGGGCATGTTATCCGTGGACATAAGCTCCACCAGCGAGACTTAGTTCTACTTAGATCACGTTCACGTGCAGGATATTTACGGTATAGGTCAATATATGCGCTTCCCCCGAAGGAAGAATGTCAGAGCCAAAGCCTATCAGAGATTTGAACGGGTTCTCTCGAGTAAAGTCCATTTTATTTTCACAGTTAATGTACCTCTTTAGAGTAGTGGGATCTCTAATGATGGAGAGTTTCACGTCTATTTTGAGTGTACATGACAGATATTGATCCAAAACTTCCAGCTTGTAGGTGCCTGGAGAAATGATATATTCTTTATCTCCTCAATATAATGTATTGTTACGTTCGTCGAGGCTGGGGCTGGAATTGAACGTTAAAAAACTGATCAGTCCTGTAAACCATTATTCATCTCGGTTTTGTTCTCCCAGTAAGATGTGTGGGAAGTAATTTTCTTTCAGATTCAAACTCTGACACGTCAATGTAAGCGTCAAACAAATTTTTACCATTGCCGATAGTCAGCGCGAGTATTTAAGGAAAGCCAGACATAGATGGAAGCAGAATACAGTATCATATTCTTGATACCGTGTATGATTGCAGTGGATAGGGATACTTATGAGATATCATGAGCGTTTGAATGAGGGGCTTTTTATTCTTCCTCATAATCGTACGACGAGTAGAAGTACGTTGTTTAGTCACACGTAATTTACAGTGACGACTTTCTGTCATATTGGATCCTAACTATACTTTTGCTTTCATCGTGTTCACTACAGCCAAAAATCTGCTTTCTCATCCAACCTTGAGTAATTGGATGCGAGTACTCTTATCCACAATTTCTCGGTAAGACCACGAACCACGGTGTAACGTCCTGACAGATATTTAAACGTTGATTAGATTATATCGTTCTCTTTACAGGCACGGTATATTTCGTTAACACCGGAGTCTCCTGATTTAAAACGTTTTACCAACTTGATACATGGTCCGCAGTGATGTTAGCAGCTCAAACGGTAGTTAATTGATAATCTTAATCAGAAATCCTCCTTTCTTTCTTCGCTTCATGACACATACTGATAATAATCAGGCACGCTCATTATAGTTATTCTAGTTGACACGCAGGTCGTGAAACAGACATATCCTTTACCTGTGCACGATAATGATCAAGATGTGGGTAAGGCCTTACCTCAGAGACACAATACGTTGCCGCCCCATACAATTGGGGTAGAGCCAGTTTGGGGTTGGAAGCTCATTGGATTTGAGTTGTGCTCACCCTCAAGGTGACTGGTCTGACTACGACGAGACAAGAGGCTTCCCCTCTCTTCCTGGGGATGTTCCTCATCCAGTAATTCTGGTAGAGTGCCTCCTTAGGGTGGCCCCCAGGCAACGTCTGGAGGGCTTACCCAAAGGATGGCTAAATCTTCGTCAATGTCTATGTGTGAGAGTGAATGGGGAAATTAAGCTCCCACTACTTACCACACGCTAAGCGGTTGGTAGCTATAATTTCAGAGAAAGCTGGTCAGGCCACTCCAACGAGGTCTCCACTGGGTAACTTAAGATTAATTCCCTCCTTAGGGCAATTTCGAGGGTCAAAACAGGGTGACATAGATCAAAACCCTCTTCAGAGTGATTCCTGTGGTCAAGCTTTGATTACGAATAAATAAATATATGTAAAGGCCATCTTCAGGGTGATTCATAGGTTGTATCTTAACTCCCTGACGTATTAGTCTAGTACAGTGGTTCCCAACCTTAAGGTGGCTGCAGACCACACAGTCAAAAATTGAATAAAGCGTGGACCACTCTCCTCCTTCACCCCTACCCCCGATCAACATCCTTCCCCTAGCTTAGGAACTTCAGGCAACTAAGTTAAATTATTATTATTATATTAGTATCACTAAAAATTACAAATTTTTACAATACTTTTTTCATAAGAATATATGTTTGAAAAACATGTTAGATAAAATATAAAGTAAAATTAACTCACTGAAATTCTTAAGATTTTCAGTGTGATTTTTGAGCTTAAATTTATTTTACCAGTTGAGAAATTCTTGACGTTATACTCTTGCTAAAAGCTAATTTCATATAATTGCTTGCATCTAGCCGATTTATTTGCTTGTGTTTGATTAAAATTAAAGTAGAGAATCCATGTTCACACAAAAAGGTTGTCGAAAACACCACCAGATACCGTAAGGTGGCTCGCCGAATATTTGGGTGAGATATAACCTTCTTTCACAACTTTTATATGTTTACACCAGATTCAAACGAGTCCCTGAAGCTACTATGGTTTTGAAGTTTGATCTATTCTTCTTGAATTTCATCAGGAAGGTCCTTGGGCTTGCCACTGAAATGATTTCAAATTAGTTTCTTAATAAATTCACTTTCATTTTGCCATATTCTAGAAAATAATGTGTGAATTCGTCCTTGAGTATTAATTGTAAGTGATACAACACGTTATGTTGGACCTCATATGCAACGGTAACGTAGATTTTATCGTCAGTAAGGGCTTTCGACGTTGAAAATGCTGAGTAATATTTCTTTTGAGCTTTGTCAATCCACAGATCAATTTTGCACATAACTGCACGAAGTTTGTCTTCAAACACAAACATTTTTACGATACCTTACAACTTCTCATTTCCAGAACCCTGTAGCGAAAAATTTAAGTGACTAAAACGGGAGAAATATCCACGAGATAGGCCAGCTGTATCTCAAATTTTACCTGTTATTGGGTGGGAACTTTGACTCGTGGAGCACTGCCGAGGCTCTCGCGGACCACCGGTTGGGAACCACTGGTCTAATACACACTAAAGAAGGAACAAACTCCTCCCACTGATGGAAATCTGGCCAAAATGGGGGAGGGAGGGGTTCCCAGATGTCCGATGATGACAGGATAGGGATCGACAACAAACACGGGGTTGTTGGTCCCTAAATTGCACGTAGCGCATGTAATGTGTGTGGCTACGCTTGGAGGTCACAGCTATGATGAGCTGGAGGAGCCTCGCAAGAGGTGTTTGTCTCCCAAACAAGTGGTCACCGATCCCTGACACGGCAGGTGAGTTTCCACTTTGAAGAGTCCATTTGACTTCTGTATCATATTATGTGGATCTTGATTTGCGAGAAAACTAACGTTATGATCAGTTTGCTGGAAGAACCCAACAGCTTACGCTTCAAGAACATGTATGTCTACTCTAAATAGTTGTACCAGACCAAGTATAAAAGTTTATCACAGGTCCTCTCGCTCATCGAAGGCTTGGGCTATTTCCCTTATTAAAACCACAAGGAGGTAGTCCCACCATCCGAGGTGAAACCCGACTCTGTGTTTATTTTTGACAAATTTGCTTGCTATAAACATATAACCTATATACCTATTTCAGTTTGGGTAGACATAAGGACTTATACTGTTTCTATCTGTGCCAGACCTACTCTAACATGCCTAAGCAGATGTTGAGAGATAACGCCAAACTTATCAACGTTTTCTGGATAAACTATATGAACCTGAGACACGTATGTAATGGTCACGTTAACTCGGACATGACGTTTCCAAAGTTTAAAGAGATGTGTCACTATGATAGAAGAACAAGCACAATTTTCTGGTCTTGAGCAAATATAATGAGATGCACGGGTGATGATACCACAGTAAGTTCGAGTCCTTTATTAGAGGTGATTGATAAATGCGTATACTTACTACGTGATAGAATATAATGCCATTCATATCGAAATTAGGACATAATCTCTACATGTATACATCGGGTAGGGAAATGGAAGAGATTCTGACTCAAACATTTCACGGACATAGTGATACGAGATAGAAATGAGCCGTTAACGTTGAGGAACTTGTCAATATGAAAGATACCTATAACAATACTTATGCAGATAGTAGGGATTTGAAACACAGTAGCGAGAAGACACTGGCTCTCAACGTTAGCAGGGATATTGCTAGACGTGTACATTCTTTTGCCAGGGATTAAAGGAAGCATCCTGCAGGGAGGTTGGATCAGGAAAGCTTACAGAGAGCTGTATTCTTTAGGCCCGGGGTTAAAAAAACTAAAGGATTCTTTCGCATCACAGCAGATGATATAAACATACTTGCATGATTTTTTCTAGATAAGTCTTGTGGATATCAATATTATGGATGATAATCTTTATTTAAACGTGCAAGCTGTCCCCATCCGCATCACCGGTCAGCCAAAGCCAGATTTAGATATAGTATCTAAAGCACATATAGATTCGCGCACTAAAGGGAGTTTCTGGTACATATACTTGGAATCAAAACTTCTCAGAATGGATTTGAGATCATTCATATTAACGCTTACGAATCAGCCTGAATACTTCATGAAAGCGGGGATTGTCTCTCATATTGCCTTGAACTTGAAAGGTAGTGTCTTCATATTGGGCCTTAAACATATCGGACCACCATATTTTCCATATCTGTGTACTTTTTATTCATTTGTATCATGCATTATGTCAACGAATTGTAGCCGAGGATATCGTCAAAGTGAGTAAGATCATTTAACTGAAGTATAAACAGTACAGGACACGAGTGGAATAACATCGCTGGAGAAAAATTCAAGCCTACCACGGAACGATTAAACGAGATGGTGTCGATCATGGTGGTGTAATCTGATGAAACTAATCGTGGGGTTGTTAAGGAGGAGGAAGACTCACTTGAGAGGAAGCAAAACAAATGGCTACTTATTAGTCTCATCTTGGTACGCCTCAAGCTCACTCTGATAAAACTTATGGTGTACGATAGTAACACGACCAAGCTCGCGGATGCACATATTCTTTTTGATAAGAGTGATGGGACCTTAATTTTCAGTGGTATCCTGATTTCTTTCATCCTGTAACCTTAAGAACTATTCTTAAAAAAAACCTTTAATCACACAAGGACGATCTCGACGTATAAAAGGCTTTGCTCGAAGAAACGAACTAGCATCAATTCAGAAATGAACCTTGCGGTCATTTCAAGTCAAGCACAAGATCACATTATCTACGCATCATCGAACATATGTTTCATGATGAGGACGAGCTCGAAGGAAAAGGCGTATTTATACAAAGAGAGAAAGAGGGCTTGATTTCACCTATTTAGATGATCCTAACGAATTGTTCGATCTATTATGGCTCTTACACGCATCTACAGGGGCAGATCATCCAGATCATGACAACGAGATTGTTCAGATCATCGAAGAATCACACGAGTCTGGAATTATCGTATAAAATATTAATTACATCTAGATTTACATCATTATCATTTACCTTGTCAAGTGGAAGATTGCACGTTGATTGATAATCCTGCCAGACAATAGTTAGCCAGAAGACATCATAGGGTACGAGGGTTGAATGAGCTAATTTTGGCTGATCTGGTAGCGAGAATACCCTATCTCGGATTGAACCAAAGATACAAGCACCTTCTCACTGACATCGATGTGTATTTCAAATGAGTTTGAGCTGTATCCATCAAGGCTAAGACAAGGCAGAATGTTACGGAGGCTATGTGCTTCACAGTATGACTGCCAAAGGTATCCCTACAGTACATCATCTACAGATGCATAGTGGAACAATATCTTAAAACGTCGAATCCAAAGCTCTCAATGATAGGAAGAAGATCAATATTTTCTCTACGTTCAGCAAGGTCAAGGCAAGTGTCGTGGAACGATACAATTGAGAGCTCAACATGATGTGAACGAGATTGGCCGCCAAAGATTCCTACCAATGAATTGATATGATCTATTATTTACTCTATGAGTATAATCGAATGGTATACTCAACCATAAATATGAATATTATAGACGTTAAGGATGACAGACTTTCACGTACAGTCTATCTTCACAAGAAAGCGATTGATCATACACCAAATAAGTTTAATGTTGGTTATATCGTTCGTATCAGTAAATATAAAGGTGTTTTCGCAAAAGGGTATACCATAAACTAGTTCGGGAAAATGTTCAAAATACGTAAAGTCATCAATGCGAATCCTGGGACCTTTATACTCGAAGATATGAGAGGTATATATCTACCAAGGGAGTATTATACGCCAAGTATCTTGAGAAAATATAACATCCCATTTAGATGTGTATCTCATTGATAATATTATCACACGTGTTGTGTGAATGTCAAATGGATAGGTTTTGACTTTACGCACAATTTATGGATTGATGCGGTGAGCATCGTATAGAAAGGGGTTACCAGTTGACTGGTAAGTTTCCCCAGGATCCTCTCCATCCTAAATTTATAAAGGTGAGCGTGAATGAGGGGTTTCATAATTTTCAGTATGTTCATACAATTGGGTTACCTGTTGGAAGGCATGTCTGAGATTGAGATAACCGACAGAGACACACGCACTAATCACGGAGGATAAAAAGGCTTATTTGGAGACGTGAGATTCCAACACGCACTGGCTAGGCTGTCAAAATCTGGGCATGTGATAACTTAGCTAATTCATGGAGGGCTGTTCGGAGACCTTCCCCGTCTACAGGCTGAGATAAGGGGACAAACTTGAGACCCAAGGCGTTGGACTGAGTTGAGCTCATGGAACACGATCGAGTTAAGGATTTATTCAAACTCTAAAGGATCAAATATATATATATATATATATATATATATGATGACGAAGAGGAACCTAATATCCTCATTCTTGATCGTGTGGGGAGAGTCCATCATCTGCCCAGTAAACAGTATACAAACCTATCTGGGAGAAGACTCGTTCGAATTCATCAAATGGTTAAGCGTAGGCTGACCTGCGTAAGACACTATATATTCTCGGACATATCGTCTTTGTAAGTGTCGTATGGTAAAAAAAATTAACTGTAATAAAGATGAGCCTATCTTCACTGCATGTGTGTTAATCTTAAGAATATATGTATTTAAAGAAGGCAGACTATTTATTTAACCTTAGTCCCTATAGTTTCACAAAGCATGTCAAGGTCAATCTGAAAGGTATACACATTATTGCTTTAACCCTCCCAGTATCAGAGAGTATTATCTTGATAATAAGGATGAAAGAAAGAGGGTGTTAGGGAATGGCTCAGGAGGTGCATTGGAATATGTGATAGAGAAGCGGAATGGGGGGGG